>JAKUCV010000492.1:2022-19663 GCA_028386065.3 Turnera subulata | reverse complement strand
AGTTGCTTTGCTCTTCATCTTATCCTGCTTTCTCATCTCATGACTGTACAAAGCCGAACATACAGCCTCTAAGGACACATTCTGCTTCCCATGAAGTAATGTTGTCTCCAAGTGCTCGAACTCATCGGGAAGAGATGATAACAGCATCAAAGCCAAGTCTTCATCTTCAAATACAACATCCAAATTGAACAGGTCTGCTACTAACTTCTTGAACAAGGTGATGTGCTCATTCATGGTAGCACCTGATCGATACTCGAACCGGAACAATCTCTTCTTTATCACAAGCTTGTTTTGACCACTCTTTTTCAAGAATGTGTCTTTCAATGCTTTCCACAATTTGTATGCCGAAACTTCATTTTTGAAAGCATACTTCTGCTCCCTGAACAAGCACGATCGAATTGTTCCGCATGTCAACTTGTTTACGTCGGCCCACTCCTTGTCACTGACATTTTTTGGTTTCTCTTCTTCTATTGCAACATCAAGGCCTTGCTGGAATAGTGAGTCGAGGACCTCACACTGCCACATGCCGAAATGGCCGGTGCCATCAAATATCTCCACAGCAAGCTTCATACTGGACACTGAAGTCCTAGACCATCTGGGTGTGGAGGCCGATGTGGAAGACAATTCTTCAGACTGCTTACTTGATGTAGCCCTTTCTTCTGCCATTACAAAATTCAAAGGTTAGTATTCAATATTTCAAATTGCCCAAAGGACGAACCTTCGGCTCCGCTACCATTTGTTGGGGAACTCGGGTAAATTCCCCACTACAACAAACTAGTGAATTGAACTGATTCGATAATTCCCAGGAAAGATGGCCTAGCCAATCTCCTTAGACAGAATTATCATTCCAAGATAAATCCCCAGGAAAGATTGGAGGAACAGAGATTCACTTAAAACCCAATCTCCTAGACAGGACTTACTTGCACAATATATTAATTCACAACCTAAACTCGAACAATGGCGGCTTAGCCGGCCAACAAAAGAGACAAAGGCGGCTTAGCCAGCCAAATATTGAATACTAAATAAATGCGGAAATTAAAGGCGGAATATTAAAAAGAGAACTCAAAACTTGATAACAGAGTTCGGCCAAAATTTTGCCTACGTCTCCAGAGCACCTTTATAGAATAGGCTTGCTTGATTTTTACTAAGAGAAGAGAAGTATTTAGTACAATTGTATGGAAACAATTATACTCTAATTTTTTGGGATGACTTACTAAGGCAAGGGGGAGTTCTATTTATAGCAAAACAAAACCCCCCCAAGCACTTTCTCCACGATGTGGGATGGAATAAGCAACACTATTCCAACAGAGAACAGTATTCCTTATTCACTTGACCAGATTCTAGTAAGCAATGGTCCAAAGCAAAGTATCTTTCAGGCAGTTCTTGCAGTTTGCTCACCAGGAGATGAGGTAAAATGCATTACCATGGAGCTATGCTAGTAATGCTACCATGATTTTTATATTGTGGAAGCATGGGCAATAGACCTGGCATGGCATCCGGAGAATAGCTAGACGAATATGTGCGATGCAGAACGTCGTCAAGTAGTTTTTGCTTCTAGTGACAGACAAACCGAAAATAATAAAGGAAGGAAACGACGAGTAGTTCCAATGAAACACTGCGGCTCCAGGCACGCTGATTCAAGCGGCAGCAATTTCATGGGAGTGACAGGTAGTTTACAAGTTATAGTAACACTACGGGCCACGACCACAGACTAGTCAACAACTTTCAAGGCGTTAGTTTTGACTCAAAAGTGCCGTTGGGTTCGGCACATAGGAACGACTTTTCTTACCAAAAGTTAGATAGATTGTGTATCCTGTCATCTACAGGACCCTTCTTTGTGAAGAACGCTTTCTTACTCTCCCGACAACCCGTGGCTTTTCGGGCCACACTCATATCTACGAAATCCTTGCAGATTTACTCCACGGAAGATTGGTATCAGTTTTTGCTTTGTGTTGTTCGATTGTTTAGTTTCTATTATATGTTTGCTTTGTTGTATTCCTTTTACTTGTGCACTTGTAATCTTCTTGGAGTCCTAGAGTTAGTGACTCTAGCATCTATCCAAGTGTATTTTATTTTATAATTAATGAAATATATGTTTACTACTCCCCGAAAGTTGCATTTTTTTTCAAGGCGTTGAATTTAGTGCAACTTAAGTTCAATTAATCTGGTAAAAAATTTTTAGATAGTAAATTGAGATTAACTCATTACTTCCTTCCAACGAGATTTCAACTTACAGAATTCTACGTATGTTTTAACCCAAAAAAGAAAAATCTATAGAACATGACAACAACACCAGCACGTCAGCAAAATTGTCTACCTTCTCTGTGTCATCAGTCATGAGTTTTTAGCAATGAACAGGACCTCATCAAGTCTTGGCCTGTTATAAATATTGTATTATACATGTATATATGTCATTGTTATACATACCATATACATACTCTCTATTATTATATATATATTTGTGTAAGAAATAAAGAAGTGAAGGATGAAAGGAAAAACCGGGCAGCAAATAGTTTCTGCCAATTTCTTCATCCATTTAACTCTTCCTCCTCTCCTTAAATTCATGCTTCAATCCATTAGTTTTATAACACATTATCAGCACGAAAATGCCTCTACCGAGTAAGATGAAAACCGGCTGAAGAGAAGAAAAAAAAAACAAACAGGAAGACGAACAGTTCAGTGCACCTCTCGGCACTGTTCACTCCGACGAGCTCCAGGCCACCTCGCACGACACCGCCACTGCCGGAGAGCTCCCCATGCCGGTGCAACTCGACGCTGCCATCTCCCGTCATCCTCGCCGCCCAACGCGTCGCCAAGGAATGAGGACCCGATGGCGGATCCGGATCCTTTTTCTGGGGTCTGACCTCCTCCTTCACATACACCGCTGCCGCCCGTCGTCCAACCACTGCCGACGACGAGCCAGCCGCCGTGCCTTCCTACTGCCCGTCTGCTCGTACCGCCACCTCAACAACACACCATCGCCGCGCCACCGTTGCAGCCGAAGCAAATCGCGCCGCCGCACCTGCTGCTGCCACCGCGTCCCTTTTTTCACCGCTGCTCGCCCTCGCTGCCTCTGCAACTGCGTCATCGTAGGAGTAAGTTGCTGCAGCCGATTTAATTCTTTCATCTTTGTGAATTGATGTTGGGTTAATTAAGGTACTCTTAGTTTGATGTGTGCCAATTGAATTGAAACTGATTTTGATGTTGTCGGTAACGAATCCTTTGTGTTTGTTTGGATTGATTGATTGTTTTGTGATGAATTGTGTGTATTGTATGATGTTGGTTAATTTTTGGTGTTGATGGCGAGTGGGTTGTGTTGTTTGCTGTGATTTTGGAGTTGTCGGGTGAACAGTTTTCGCAGGATTCCGGCGTGAACAGTATTTTTGGCCGAAATCCAGCATGAACAGTGCTGGTCGGGATTCGACGAACCCGAAATTTAGCATCTCGGGATTTTTCCGGCAAACCCAGAAGTGTTTGGCCGGCATTTGATGCCTCGGCAAAATAATCCGGCACGGTGAATAGAAATTCCCGACGACTGTGAATAGTAATTTCCGACGACCGTGAATAGTGTTTTTGGCCGGAATCCGTCGAACTCAGAAATGTTCCGACGCATCGATTTTTTCTCAGCAAAGCCCGGAAGGCCGTTATATTTATTATTCTTATTTATTGACCGGCTAAGCCGCCTTTATTATATAAGCGTATTATATATGTTATTGCTGAAAGATTTATCGAGTAAGCATATTTTCTGTTTTTATTTAAATTCCGATTGGGCTATTAAAAAGGCCCATTATTCATTTCATGGCCGGCTAAGCCGCCTATTTCTTTATGTTTTAATTGGGCTCGTGCAAGGCCCATCATATTTAATTTTCAGTAATTTAATTTTTATTGGGCTACTTAATCAAAGGCCCATTGCATTTAATTTCCAGCCATTTATTTTTAATTGGGCTATCAAAGGGCCCATTGTATTTAATTACCTTGCCTTTAATTTTTATTTATATTTTGCTTGGGCTCGTACAAGGCCCATCAATTTTATTTTCCTGTCATTTATTTTATTTGGGGTAATTAATAATAAGCCCCTGATTCTTCATTTTAATTAAGTTTTTATTTATATTATTTGAATGGGAGGCCCTTACAATTTCCAGAAGAAATTTATTATGGGTATTAAATGCGGACAGGAATTTACATGATAATAGTCTGGAATACTAAATATAAGAGTCCAGCAGACTCAACAATGAAAAAAGAATCGAAGTCTTACCGTTCAAAAGATCCTGAAGATCCGTCAAAGGAAAATCGAAAATAAATACTATTACCACCAGAAGATGGAAATTATATCACCACCAGAAGGTGGATATTATATTTGCTTACCCTGAAGGAGCAATTCTTTTTATATTCAATTTATTTTATGTTCAGTTTAAATTATTATGCATTGCAATTTATTTTAATTACTTTTCAGTACTTTATAATTATTTCTTAGAATAATGCCTGAAGCATTAGTCTCGCAGACAATGCAAAATCGACATCCACAGGGGGAGAATTATATGTGTGGATGTCAATATAACATATTATGACATCTCGAAATGAAAAATGATTAACACGCTCTAGAAGAGCATAAATTCGAATATGTTCCTGAAGAATGCATGTTTTAATATGATCTAGAAGATCGTATATTTACGCGAGTACAGTCACCCCCAGTAATAAAATGAATTATTGTGGATCCCAAATGAATTGACTCAGACTTATTCCCTGAAGCGAATAAGACAACATAATTATTTGTGCCTGTGAGCGTAAATGAGATAATAAATGGAAAGGGCTCAAAGTAAACATGCATATTATTATTACATAAACGGATACATAACTGGAGAATATTCAAAGAGGAATGGTTCCCATACATATGCTTAAACAAGTAATCTATATGTTGGGTTCAACATTAACCCTGAAACTCTGAGCCTCACCATTAATGTTGACCCTAACACTGTCGTTCCAGGAGAACCATATACCACCCCTGTTGTTTTCTCCAGGTATCTCAAACCGATTCGTTGGAGGAAAACGAAGTGGAATCACACCATGATTCTCTCCTGCTTGCCACAAAGTCTTGCTAATCAGTACCATGCTAGGCTTGTACTGATTCTTCAGATCCCTTAAGGTACGCACAAAGTCTTGAGATCTTCTTGCTATACCCCTGCAATTCCACAATAAAAGTCGTACCTTAGGCCATGTAGGTGGTAACCCTGTCACCCTTCGGACGCTCCGAGCCATCATGGAAACCTGATAATAACTGCTTTGATTTAAAATTTGGCATGAAGGCTCTAGTTGAAATTTCTACATCCTAGCAGATATGAAAAACATTATAGAGTTAGTCGAGCCATAAAAATTTGTCCTGAGATTGCCTTGGTCCTCCAGGAAGAAAGTCTCTTCCATTGGAGTCACAAAGAACCTAGACGAGTATAGCTCATTTACAAACACTAAACGAGGAATTCTCGCCAGATCATTAGGCAGTTCCTCTTGTTGTTCATTTACTATGCTATAGGCCAATCTATTTCTTCTGCCTAGTGAGGCACCCTCAACAAAGAAAACAGTAGCTGGGGAAGGCATTTTTGTCTTGGTTGAGTTTTTCGTTTTCTTTGCTTTGATGAATTTTTCTATATCTATGAGTTTTCCTGTATCTTCCCATGTAATCCTTCCCCCATTTATAGCCTGAGCATAGATAGCCAGGTGTCCCCGAAATGATCCAGAAGATTTTTCGATGGATTATATTATTATTCAGAAAATTCCAAAGCTTTACAATCCTCGAGGATTTGTTTTTTGGAAATGTCTGCCACTATATTAATTATTGCTCAATAATTCCGATCTTTTCCGACATGAGTGGCAGAAATAAGTTTAAAATTGGCACATATATAGCTAGCCTGAAGCTAGCAGTTGAGTAATTGAAACTTAACATATCCAGCCAGAAGCTGGAATGCACTAGCCTGGAGCTAACAATTTTAAGTGTTTAAATACACAGCTTGTGCAGCCTGAAGCTGGCACCAACTTGAAGTTGGTTCATGGATTTATTGTTTGGCATGACCGGATGGGCCATCCCCGGGTCAATAATGATGCACGAAATTTATTGGATCATTCATTGAAAAACCAGAAGTTTTACAATCAATGAATTTCTATGAGTTTGTTTGCTGCGAAAGTTATTTTACAGCCTTCCTAAGATGAGAATGGCCTAGTATCACCAGCAAGTTTGAGAATAGTTCAGGGACATAAAGGCGGACTGATAAATCCGCGGTGTTAACCATCTAGGTAATTTTTAGGATGCATCGACTAGATGGTCTATTGTGTAATGCAAGTTGGCATTGTGCGCACTGGTTTTAATGATTAAGCCACTTGCGGGTACATGTCCCTACTTATTTTACAAGACTATATGTCTAGATAATGCTGGGATATTTCATCAATAAGAGACTGTATATCATTGGAAATAAACCCAAACAAATCTGGGGGAACATTGACAATTGATTGCACGACTGTTGATGAAATATTATTGTTGCATCAAGCCAACATGATGTTATAAGAACCCCCCCATTTAATTAATTAATGGTCACATACATAGTATCTCCCATCTTCGGACCTTGAGTTATATAATGCTCCACCACAGGGTTGTGAAATTGGTCCCTTAAAGAAGATTGGGAATCTACGTTGGGTATGTATCTCCATATATTATAAAGATAATTGAAACCTATGACAAGGGATTGGAGATTCATTTATAGCAATATTTGCTTATTAGTTGATGTTTTACCCAACATCAGGGGGAGAGAAAATAAGCAGCTGGATTAAGAAATTATTGAAATGACTTATCAATAATTAATTTTTGATCCTCGAATATTAGTATGAACCTGAAGTTCTAAGAAATGATTCATTTGCAAAAGATTAGTAAGTCATTTGCCAGACATATTTATTTGAAATATGTGTTTATATACCAGCTGCAAATGCTCCTGTTTAAGATTAATGTTCCTGAAGAACAATGTAAGTATGCAAATGAATCTATAGATTATACTGGGTTCCAAAAAGAAAAGAAATTCTCGATAGAGAAAAAGGAGCAAAAGTTATAAGATGGCCCCAGTGAGAAAATAAGACCTCCAGTAGAGGTTTGAATCAAAAGTCCTCCAGAAGAGGTTGATTCTCTGACACAATTGATAAATTTCCAGAAGTAACTCAGGTACCTGAAATAAATGAGCATGATGAGATCTCAATTACAGTGTCAGGAATAAGATGGAACCGATGTGAAATAACCATCGACGGAATATTTATGTTTAATATAGCGCTAAATAAAATGAGGATCATGAACCTACGAATGTAGGCATAGTATAATTGGCCAAAATATAGAAATACAATTAAGGCTGTATTGAACTCGCCCGAAGCGAGAAATTGGACTCGCCCGAAGCGAGAAATTTCCGGACCTGTAGTCCGTGCACCAGAAGGTGTAAAAAAAAAATTCTATTGGTCATAAAAGGGTATTTGTGCGGAAATAAATAAATAATGAGATGTAAAGCACGGTTTGTGGCATAAAGTTTTTACCCAGACGACCAGGTATTAATTATGAGGAGATATACTCCCCTGTGGTGGATGAAATTATTTTGATATGTCTGGCAGTATATGAAAAGTATTAGAAATGCATCTAGTGAATGCTATTACAGCCTATTATTATGGATCCATAGGTCATGAAGATCCCTGAAGGATCCAAGTTGCCTGAAGCAACTAATTCCCGGGAAAATAACAAAATAGAACTGAATTGATGTTTTCAGTCAATTTTTTTTAGTATGGATAAATCTATTTATGATTGGCACTCCAGAAGAGGCCTCTAAATACCGTGTTATTAGACTGGTCCTGGAGTACCCTGCCGAAGTCCAATATGTATTGCTAAGAGAATAAAGCCTGAAGCTTATGACTTAAGCCTGTTGGCAAGATATGGATTTGCCCTTATCTTCGGGGAATAAAAGATGCGATGTGAATCCTGTAAACTCGAAGAAAAGGAGTTGGTTTTGCAGATGCTCATCCCCATCTAATCCACATTGCACAGCCGGACATCTGCCACAATTTTACACATGAAGTTGCTATGTTATCGGGCCTACAAAAGCAAGATGGGAAGATAGACGCTCCAACGACAAAATTATGAAGATTATGCTGCTAACTCTGCCAAATTGAAGTGATGAAGTACCCAAAAGTGATCAAACAGAATACACGTCACCAGAAGCTGACAAGGACGAATTGGCATACAACGACATCAAGCAATCAATTGAGGCCAAAATGAGGGGGAGTAGAATACGCACTGCACTCTTTTTCCCTTCACCAAGTTTTTATCCCACTGGGTTTTTCTTGGTAAGGTTTTTAATGAGGCAGTATCCCCAAAGCGTATTCTACCCATCAACACGATGACATACAAGGGGGAGTGTTATAAATATTGTATTATATATGTATGTATGTCATTGTTATACATACCATATACATACTCTCTATTATTTTATATATATATTTGTGTAAGAAATAAAGAAGTGAAGGATGAAAGGAAAAACCGGGCAGCAAATAGTTTCTGCCAATTTCTTCATCCCTTTAACTCTTCCTCCTCTCCTTAAATTCATACTTCAATCCATTAGTTTTATAACATGGCCTTAGTTTTTTTTTTTGTTTTTAGGCAACTACACGCCGTTGTCACAATCATGGTGATCTAAACAAATGCGGAGTAGTATATAATTCTAATTTCTAAGTCTTGGGCTTAGGTTAGAGACTACTTAGCCTCTTTTGATCGAAACCTATTATTACTTACTCAATTAACCCTGTTCTCTCTGATCAAAACAAAACATTAAGCCTGTTCTCTCTAAGGGTTAAAAAGAAGTGCAGACCCACTTGATGCAGCTTCCCTCACCACCCCACAGGCGGCTGTGGAGAGAATTAAGAAAGCACGCACTTTCACCATTGAGGCTGAAGTTCACCCATCTTTGGACCTCCACTTGGATCACAAGCCCGTGTTACTTAGCCCAGCGAGTGAGGTCGGTTGTCACCAACTCTATGATGAATAAATACGTGGTCGTGGCCCACTGTGTTACTATAACTTGATGTAAATTCAACCTTGGATCACTCTTTCTAGCTGATGTGGGTTCTTGTTCCTTTCATCATTGAGGCTGATGATTAACATTCATTTGATGGACCAAACCAGAAGTAATCTTCTTCAGGATGGAGAAGAGAAAATATTTCGATGAACTTTTGGATTGCTCTTTCATCCTGAGTTTATAAAGAAACACTAGCCAAAGGCAGAAAACGAAGGGCATGCGAGTTGGGCAGAGAATTGGAAAGCATTGGAGAGGATGTTGCTGGCGCTATCAGAGAGGGAAATGGTAAGCTTTTCATTTTTTCTTACGGCAAGACTCGCGTAAGGGTAGTTTTTTCTGGTGTATGATGCATGTACTCTGGTTCTCAAATGGATTCTGGTTAGTACTCCTCTCATGGATTTCGCATTAGCAAAAATAGGTGCAAGGCCTACATTACTTGTAATTTTCTCGAGCCATTTACAAACACATGAAAACAGTGTTTACTACTTGAAATTCCAAGCTTTCTGGAGATTCAAATGGGTGCTAAATATAAGCATTTTGCTTGGGTTTTTGTCCTTTGGATGTTGATTTATGGGTTTGACAATTTTTCTGGATGACCTACCGATGGCAATTTGTTTCTACATTCAAATTGTTGAAAGTCAGTTTTTTAAACTAAGGTCAGTAGGTCACACTTTCATTTTACAGTATGATTCCTGTATCTTCTCAACCTGTAGCATCTCCCAGAAAGTTCCCTCACCCTTTCCTGCTTTCAGAAGCCAGATAGATACTACACCAGCATCCTCTTCTGTTCAGCGGGGAGAAAGCATAGGTGATAGAGTGCTGGTGTAGAATGACCCTAATCAGCATAGTATTAGCTGTAGAAGAAGACTGATCTAGTTTGTAAAGGTCATTTCTTCCAGAATTTAGTAATTGTCATTGTTTTTAACTTTCTATGCAAATTTGTTGTAGTGTTACAACACTCTCAACTTCCATTATAGAATTGTGATATTGCTGGCAGCATCAAACACTACTACTCCTGAATCCAGTTAGGACTAACCTTAAAAATGAGTTCATCAGATTTGTGTTTCAAACTGAACCTGCTAAGTCTTTGTGTCTAGCCTCGATTACTATCAATTTCCTATACATGCAAACAGCTAGCTCATCGTGCTACACCTTGGATTCCATAACTCATCCACTAGGAAAATGCCATTCTTACAGAGTTACAGTACTACGGTACTAGGTTAACCTTAAAAATGAGTTCATGAGATTTCTGTTTCTGTCTTCTTGCGCTTCCAAAAACTTGAAAAACACCCATAAATCTGTACATTGCAACATTGCCTGGCCGGTACGATATGCTATTATCGATACTGTCTTGGTCTACCCCAAAACAATCACCTAATCTTGCTACATATTCATTGGCATTAATGAGCAACACATCCTGAAGGCTGTTGGCATTAATGATCTCATAATGAGTTTAGATGAATCTTCACTTCTCAGATACTGTGTCAATGTTGTCAAGGCATCGGGAATAACCTGCAATGACAAGAGTAATTCACTATAAAAAAACAAGAGAAATTCAGAATAGTTAAAAGTTGAACAATAAACAGATACTACAGCATATATCCAACAGGAAAGAAAAAAAAGGCTCCCAACTCACAGGAGGATGTGGAGCACCCATGGAAACTCCAGTAGGCAGTCCAAATGTGGCTTTGGGATCTGTCAAGTGACCCCTCATGCGAGCTTGTTCAGGTTGCAGAGTAAAGAAACCTGGATTGCTGGGGAAGACCTCGGATGATGGTGGAACAGGTTGCCTCACCACCAGATGCAAGGTGTGACCATCTAGGCACTAACGGTAATTTTGTTCAAAAAAGATGCTCGCTAATTGAATTGTATTCCCCATTATTATGATGCGTAGCAGGTGAGGGTGTCCGTTGGTGCCCCGGTTGGGCGGTCTCTCCTATGGGGAGGGTCTAATGCCAGGATGTAACCGGTATTGACCGGGGCCTGGATCGACGGGGCGATGATGACACCACTGATGCCTTTTTTTTTCGACAAAAAAAATTGAATTGTATTTGTTAATTAAATTGTATATGTTTAAACCCGTACTAGGCACTAACGGTTGTAAATTTTGTCGGATTCGTGCATTACTTAGGTCTCATCCATCATGTGTCAAGTTAAATCATCAAGAAAATATGGGTCAATTTGCTTATTAAAATTCATGATTATTATGAAATATAAGGACCAAAATCTATAGAAATTTGGTACAAATATAAAAATCCATGATGATAAGCTAGTACAGCACCAAAAATTGTTTTTGATCCAATAACAAGCCCTACACATTGGGCTCCAAGGACTGATGTTTGGGCTAGGCAAAAGGCCCGGGCCTATGATACCTTCCAACCAAGGATTGACACCTTTATAGTCTTAATCCAAATCTGTCCGATCTATTTTTCTGTTCTACTTTTTTTTTTTCCGTAAATGGAGATATTATTACTACCTATCTAATCATATCTAATTATTATTATACAAGTTAATTCTCAAAAAAATTATTATTCTACAAGTTATTGCATGATGGTTAAACTGTTTTTTCCTAGTAGCCTTCCCCACGTTGGGCTCGACTCAAAAACTTAGGACTTCATATATAAGTTATAACTGCCTTTTTTAATTCCAAAACCAATCATACTAGATACTAGATGGAATTGATTTTTGATAAACTAAAAATTCCAAAACCAATCATTCTAAATAAATACATAGAAGATGAGCAGTATTTTTTAGAGTAGAAGATTAGCAGTATTTTGTAGGGAGTCAAGAGTATAAGAGTACAGTACATGTTTTTTTGCTGATAAACTTAAAAATGCTATTACTATGTTATAAAATTCATAAACTTTAACCAGTATTAATGCTCAATGTTTGTGTTCATGCAAGATAGGAAAAATAGAGTAAAAAACAACAAGTGCATGTCGAATAATTCTAGGCTATTATTATGTCATAAATTCTTACATTTAACTAGAATTTATGCTTAATATTTTTGTGATGGCAGTAGAATAGATAAAATAGTGTGAAAAAACAACGAGTGCATGCCCAATTAGATAGAGGTATATAAATGATGAAGATAGAAAAGCAAAAAGTGCATGGGTGATTAGATAGAGGTTTACTAAGAATGAAATATGAACACTGTAATTTATTTACATAGAAATCTTTTAAAGGAAAGAATATGCATAGATACCGGGCTTTCCAAATTTGAGAGAGAACGAACACTGCTTGGGCCAGTTAGAAATATAGCCCACAGGGCGCAAAATGGTTGGGTCGTTCTATTTGTTCTAATCCTAATGGCGGAAATCAGGCTTGACCCTAACTCTTCTTAGGTATCAGTCTTTTTTAATCCATGTCATGTTGGGTGCTCTGATTACTTTCAAACATTTTCAAATATCATCCTGTTCTCTAATAATTCACAGTCATAAACGTCCCACAGCAAAGTACCCCGAATACCTAATAGATACAACTTACAAAATTATCTATCATGTCATGTCCTAATAGACCTTTATCGGGAAACATCCTCAAAACATTCTTCAGGCGCTAGATTTTCTTACCAGTTAAACTTTGCCCATGCTTAACAATGCGGGCCGAAAAATATTATGAGGAGGACTACCTGAACTCGATAATCTGCAAATGAAAATGGCAATGAAGAGATACACGGTGTCTCATTAGACAGACATGGTAATCAAGAGTTCACAACACTTCAAGTGGGATGCAAATTCTAACATTTGCTGGCACTAGAAGACAAATGATGAAAAATGTTACAAAAGAGCATAAATCTCCTAAGCCAATAGAGAAGTTTTTGTGTACATACTAGAAGATAAAGAGATGTGTCCAGCTACAAAAATGAACCTATTGTTACACAGAATAAATTGGAATTCTTTCGTTCAGATACCTCAGGATTCTATCATCTTCCCATTTACTCGAACAATTATCTCCACCTTAGGTAATTGAGCCAAGCCAATCGTAAGCAAATAGTAGGGGTCTCCGTTATGAGGAGAATGCCTGGGGAATGCTCTATTTCCAACAAAAAAAAAAAATATTCCTCCAAGCTGTAAGAGAAATTAAGTTCCGGTATCATAAATGTAAAATCTTCTTATTCTAACAAAAACTATCCAGATAAATGACAGCAAGGAATCATATACCGTGGAATTTATCTTCAGAAGTAAGATACTGATCACTCATCTTGGATGGGGAAATGCATTGCGTGACAATGCCAAGATCACATAGACTTTTTCTTTGGCCATGGTCCTACAAAATTAAAGATACGGGTTTAACTGCTAAAACGAATAAACTCTGAGGAATGACAGAGCCAGAAAGAAACTAAGAAACAGGGAAAATTTGTACCGAAAAGCTCAGAGTTTTTCCTCTCTGCCAAGACACAAAGAATGAGCTGAGGACAGTGTGGGAACTTTTCTCTAATCTGCTTAAACATACTTTCTACTCTAGCAAGAGAGCTGCCTCTTCTAGTTTGTGGATACTCCTCAATTATGCTTCATTTTATTCCAAAAAAGTAAACAAATGCTTCATTTATGCATGTGATTTTGCACAATTTTTTTCTTGTATCCCTAAGTTTATTAAAAAAAGAAATATACTATTTGGATTTAATGTTCCTTAGTGGTCAGGAAGGAATTGATAAACTTGTACGAAACCACAGCGACGTCGTAGTGCTATTCTCTTCCAATTTAAACCATAGCCCGCGATACATTATCATTTACCAATGAGCTCATCTTTTTTTCTTTTAATTTTTAATTAAAGCATGTTAGGACCAAAAAGTTTTTAAAAAAGCGAAAAAGAATTGAAGAGTCTGTCAGACAACCGCACGACCATCCCGTTCAGACAAGTCCAAAGGGGAACGATCCTCTTCAGCGGGAAGCAACCTCACAAGCTGATCAAGCCGTTAATCACGCTCTGATCGTGCGGCCACGGGTCATCCACCAGACTGTGGTTCCTGTCTCCTTTGTGATCAAGGACACAGATGTACACCTACTATAGAACAGATCCTGTTCAAGTAAGGTCGTGACCACAGCTCACAGAGACTCCACTTATATGTTGCTTCACATGCGAGTAAGCAAGCGATGTGGGATTGGAAGAACCACCACCTCGTACGACCAAAACGACATAAGGCTATGTCTTATCAAGCTAGTTTTCAAGTTTAATGTTCAAGCTTGTAATGAAAAAAATTATGATCGAGAAATACACATAATTTGCTCGAATAAGGCTTGTAAAACACACTAATAACCAAATCTCCGCAACCTATTACTGATGATCAAATACTTTTCATCGGGTAACTAGTCATGATATGTTCTAAGTTTAGGAGAGAAATAGTGAATGATTTCCTCAAGAAATTTCTTATCAAGATTATTCTGGGTTTATTTTCTTAATTTTTTTTTTTGTTTTTGGACTTTTCACATACTAGTTCTTTTTCAAAATCATTGAACCAATTAAACCGGGCATATGCCCTGTAGGTGAGTTTAAGCATATCTTCTTCAGTTACACTTTAAGTTTAACCCAAGAAACAATATATAACAGAAGTTTCCATGCTAAAACATAGTTCATTTTCCAAGAAACATACAACAATACACCTAAATCTGATTGGGACACTGAAGAATAACACATAATAGTCTACCTAATCAGAAAAAGAAGGGGGGGGAAATCCTTTAACCATGACTAGGCACGTGTCGTTCGGGCAAGTAAAATTGTCGAAGCCGGCATCCCCGGCTTCATTACAAAATACCCCCCTGAACTTTTGGTCAAACTAAGGTCACCCCCTGACAAAAAAAATCGGTATTTAACCCCCTAAAGTTTACTTTTTCGCAATTTGCCTCATTTCGTTAGGGTTTTCCCAATTGTGTTAGTTGACTTAACGGAATGCATGGATGATCGACACGTGGCAAAATCATTACCGTTTGATTCTTTTTTTATTTTAATTTTTAGAAAAAATATAAAAATGAAAAAAAAGAGCAAACTATCTAATGATTATTAGTTTTTTAAGCAAAACAAAAAAATAAAAAAATTATATCATATTAAAAGGAAAAATAAAGNGTTATCCCTTTGATAAAATTTATTTTCTATTATTTTATTTTTAAAGGAAACAAAAATTTTTATGAAATTTTGGGTTTCTAAAATTTCATAAAAATGAATTTTTTAGATGAAAAAAATTTCAGATTGACTCTTTAATTTTTAAAAAATTAATAAAGAAGAAAAAAATGACTTCATACTTTTTTATCATTTTATTCTTTTTTAAAAAATAAAAATATTATAAAAAATAAAAAAAAAGAAAAAGGAAAAATAAAGAAGAAGAAATTCGAGGAAAAATTTGGCTTAGTTATCTGTTTAATAAAATTTATTTTTTTATTATTTTATTTATAAAGAAAAGAAAAACAATTTATGAAAAAAGAACATAAATATAAAATTATTTTTTTGGGTTTCTAAAATTTTATAAAAATAAAATTTTTAACTAAACAAAAATTCAAATTGACTCTTTAATTTTTAAAAAATTTTAAAAGATGAAAAAATATGACTTTTATAATTTTTTATAATTTTGTTCTTTTAAAAATTACAAATATTATAAAAAAGGTAAAAAGAAAGCAAAAAAATGAAATTTAACAAATATTACATTTAAAACAAGAAAAATAAAATATTCAAATGATAGGAGAAAAAATAAAATAATTCGCATGAAAATTTTGGCCTATTTATGTGTTTGATAAATTTCTTTCTCTTATTTTGTTTTTTAAAAAAATGAAAAAAAGTTACCAAAAAAGGCTAAAAAATTTCTTTTTAGCAAAAATTAAATTTTTTTTCAAAAAATAATAAAAGAAAGAATTCTACTACACAACAATTACTTGTGTTCAGCCACAAAAATTATTTTTTATAAAGATTCAGTCACAATAATTTTATTTGATTATACTACTAGTATCACAATTATGCAAACATTTTTTTTTCATATTTCCTATCAAAGCCCCACTCTTCACGATGAAAGCAAGAGCTACCAAACCCAACACCACCCTTCAACGGCCATGGCAGCCACAAAGGAAATCATGGCGAGCCTGCCGTTAATCCTCTCCGGTGCCACCCAACACCACCTACTGCTACCACCACTATCATTATCACTATCACCATAATCACAACCATCCCAACCTCCTTCCTCCTTTTCCTCCTCCTCCTACCCTGCAATTACAACCACGGAAAAATCCAAACCCAAAATCCAAATCCAAACGCAAAACCCAAATCCAAAATCTAAAATTCAAAGACCAAAATCAAAACCCAACTTGGCCGGAAAGGATTTGAAGCCGTGATGTGGGGCTTGAGCTTGTCCACGACAGTAGTGAAGACCGGGTAGGACAACCCGTACAAAGACCTCCACTGTGCATCGCGGAGAAGGACTTCGAGAGACCAGATGTGCTCGGTTGAGGGTGCACGGAAGGCGGCGACGGAGTAGGTGGAGTTGTCAGAGGATGTGAAGCGAGGAGGGGCAGAGGAGGAGTTCCGGCTGGCGGTGGCTGAGGAGGAGGCGAGGAAGGAGAGGAGGGAGGCGAGGGAGGAAGAAAGGGGAGACAGTGAGGGAAGGAGGGAGAGGCGATGGAGTGTTGTGTGGGCGGCGAGGAAGATGAAGAGGATGAGGAGGAAAGGAAAGAAGAAGAAGAAGAAGAAGAAGAAAAGGGAAGAAGAAGAAAAAGAGAAAAAAAAGAAAAAAAAGGTCGGATGGAGAAGAAGAAAAGAGAAAAAAAAAAAGAAGAAGAAGAAGAAAAAAAAGGAAGAAAACAATAAAGTCAGAATACGAGTGAGGAAAAAAGAAAAAGAAGAAAAAAATAGGAGCACAAATCAATGGTTCAGAGCAATCCACATGTCAACCATCCGGAAGATCCGTTAACTCCGTAAACGGAGTTGGAATCGAGTCAACCGTAGGGGGTAAACCGTGGAATTACAAAGTTCAGGGGGTTAAATACCGGTTTTTTTTTTTCAGGGGGATCCTAATTTGACCGAAAGTACAGGGGGTAAATTGTAATGAAGCCCGGCATCCCCATTTATGTTCCCGTTTAGCCCATCTTGTACGTAACCACAACGGCGTCGTAGTGCTATTCTCTTCCAGTTTAAACCACAGCCCAACCCACTTAGCTACTTTTTTTTTTTCTTTTCTCTTTGGATATCTACAATATTAAGCTAGTTCGTGTTTTAGCATAAAAGCTAGTCCATACTTACTAAATTGAAATTAAAACACGTTTCTCAAAAGAAAAAAAAATTGAAATTAAAACACGACTGCTGCTGAGAATGTAAGATTGTTACTGTTTGCAGATCTTCCATTTTTCTTGGAGTATGTAAGATTGTTACTGTTTCCACATCTTCCAATTGGGCTTATAGGGATAGAGAAGGAGGCTACACAAGGCTACTACACACTCGCATCAGAGTTGGTGATGCTGCACCTATGGCATACATAGAGGAAGATCTTTATTGCTTGCTCTCAAGTTATTTTTAAATATTCATTTGAAAACTCATCGTTTGTTGCCACCTTAGAGTCACTATCCCGATATTTTGGGCTG
>JAKUCV010000491.1:0-27759 GCA_028386065.3 Turnera subulata | reverse complement strand
CAAACAATTGACAACTTAAGAAGAAAATGACGAAAAAAGAAATGCTACCAACAACTACCATAAACAGAAACTTTAAAATATTACCTTATAGATTTAAAGCTCTCACCAATAATCTAAGATCAAAATATGAAGGTTGTTGAGATCACTTATCAAACCTCCACATGAGTCTTTCTACTTTTATAATATGATAGGCATGGAACTGAACAAGAATGGGACCAACATGAAATTTACGAAAGAAAATGAAAAAAGTGAGTAAAATTAGCGATGACAGGATCTAAAACTAATATATCTCAGGAACTTAAGATTCAGGTTAGGGTATCTAGATGCTATTGGTCGTGAGCTCAAAATAATGAATGACAATAATATAAATAAAACGACTGACCTCAATTGTGACACTATTGACATTTCCTCTTCTTCCCAATTGGCCATTAATGCTATACTTCGAAAAGAAATCAAATGAGCCACCAACTACTGGCACGCCAAAACTATCATGATTCCCTCTAAGATCATAAAAGATGCTCTTGTCAAGGCCACTTCTTTTGATAACATCTTCCATTACATTCTGGTATTCCAACCACTCATCTTCATTTTGTTTCATTGTTAACAAATCCTTGCTTTTTCCATCTGCAAACCGGAAGAATGGAATTAACCATTTGTGACTGTATCATCAGCGTGATCATAAAGGTTGTTGAGAAATGTTATAAACATTATTCTATGTACCTGTACTTTATGCAAGCAAGAGCTTGAGGGAAAGGGAAAAGAAGCAGACAATTAATTCCAAACACAGGTTATCACAGAATAGTGATACCAAATGACAAACTATATCAAAATGGCCGAGGCTACATAGTATAGAAACAAAATTGCAATCATTTATCTCATTTGCAGACAAGGTGGGATCCTTAAATATGAAGATGCCAGAGTTTGACAGTCCAAACATAGCAAAGAAGTTAAAAGTTAAGTATGAAGTCCCGGGAGGAAAACATACATATATGCAGCTTCAGAAAGGAGCTACATGCAATTCATAATACATGTCCAGCACACAAAAAGCACACATACAGATGCAGGCTCTCTCTGTCGGTACTGGAGTTTGCAGAGTTCGATCATCTCCAAATAACAAGCCACTGTCGGCTGATGTTAATATAAATCAATCAAAAATTCGCAGAGTAACATACTAGTTCACAAAGCAACAAACGATATTGTAAATTCACATCAACACAAAGAGATTCGATGATACATTTACATTTAGTTAGTAACAGCAGAATTTGAACCAAGTTGTGAAGGTTTTCCACATTTCCCCTGTACAAAGCAGAATACTTTGCAAGAAACCCACCACGGGCAAAGATAACACTTTTCTCATAAAATAAACCTCCCTGAGCCCAAACAAGAAATCACATAAAAGGAAACACTCACGATTAATCAATCATTCAAGGGGCATACCAGTGAGGTCACCAGTGATGAGGACAAGAGAAGGGTTGATCATGCGCAGAGCAGGGCCCACAATGTTCTTGAAGTCAATAGCTCTCTCTGGATGATGCACACTGAAGTGGAGATCAGAGAGCTGCACCACCCATATCACCGACTGCGGCCCTCTTTTCGCTTGAATCACCCTCCCTTCCAATTTCTCCGGCTGCGAAGAAACCAACTCCTCCCCTTTCTCTTGTCCTCGACTCACCCTCCTTTCCCATTTCACCGGCTGCGAAGAAACCAACTCCTCCTCTGCCTCTTGTTGTCCCACAACTGAAGAGGGCGGCGTGGCGGCAAACAGACACAACACCACCACCATCAACAGTACTAGAATACCCATCCTCCGCCCCCACAACCCAGGACTCTGTAATGGAAAAACCCAAAACAAGAATGTAAAAAGTAAAACTGTTTTTGTTTAACTAGTTAACTGTCGGGAAATCTGTCTGTGCCTGCGGGGAGAGAGAGAGAGGGTTGTCCATTCACATTTTGCCACGTTTGCTTCTTTTTATTATTTTTACTACTTTTTCCCCCTTCCCACTTCGTTTAATTGAAAAAAAAAAAAAACTTGATTTCCTTTTCCCCGTCTTCTCTTCCACCACACACTGAACTGAAGCAGAGTAGCAAGAAAACTATCAATTATTGCAGAGAGCTTAATCTTCTATTCAAGGTCAGGCTTTCTATTTGTATTCAAAACTTCTTTTCTTTTTTGCCATTCTACGGAACTTTCTTTGAATTTATATTTCACAAAGCATATGAAACTGCGTTTGCTGTTTTCAATTTCCCATGATTAGCTCAAGGTTTGCTTCCTTAGTCTAATGTTTCCTGGGCTTTAATACGATGATAAATTCCCCTTTGTAGTTCATGGCATATCAAGTGGGATCAAGGACGTTGCTGTCGGGTTTATCTAAACTGGAGAATGAAAGCTACGAGAGATCCTGGACCAACCTTTCAACTTGTGCAGTGCAAATCTGGGGCGGTGACCCAGGAGTTAGTGGACAAACATCGAAGCTTGGAATGAAAGCTGCACCAGTTCTGCGAAAGCCGTAAGTTTAAACTTTCTTGATATCTGAATTGTTAATGAGCTTTCTTTCTTCTTCTTTTTCTTCTTCTTTTTGTGCGTGTGTCAATCATTGACGGTTTGAAATTCAGATAAGAGCAAAGAGGATATAGTTAGGTGAAAAGAAGTTGCATCCACACCACAGTATTTTATTAACTTCTCTACAATCATTTTTCTAGTTTGCATATGTTGTTGTTCCAGGATACCAATCTTATAGCAATTCTTACAATGCCATGGTCTGATCACCAATGAAGAAAGAAGCAAAGGGGGCTGAAGTAACTAGTAAGGGTTGGTAGATTCATCTTTTTGTTTGTGTCTCATGAAAGAGATAAATTTGGTCCCCTCTTCAGCTCCGTATGTTGTATAAGACAGTAAAAGGTTTGAGAAGGAGCTGTTGGGACGAAAAGGAATTTCTGGATCCCCGTTACACATTTAGATCGATGAGTTACTGAAAATTGTATGGTTTTAGGAGCGCAAACACTGCCATTGAGTCCATTTTTCTATTGCAACAACGACCAAATGTAATAGATTTAGTCCTTTTATTGCTTTGTTGTGCATAGCAGGTCTTGAGAGTGCTTTTGTGTTCTTTCATCCAATTTTAGTGGACACTTTGTTTCCATCCAAAACTCTAAATTCTCTGCTTTTGTGTTCTTTGATATTGAGTTGTTGACAGTGGTTTTCTGTTGTCAAGTAGGTTTTGGATGAGTAGACATGGTTGGAGAATAGCTTTTGCCTTGGACACTGGTGGGGTACCTGGAAATGGTGGGCAAGAGAGCTTCAACCGTGACAGTTCTGGTCTTAGTGGAACACGATTGGGAAGGATAGTGAGTGCAGGAGGCAGGCAATTGCTGGAGAAGCTGAATTCAGCTAGAAAGAATTTTCCTACGAAGATATTTCTCCTTCTTCTGGGTTTCTACACTGCAAATGCACTGGCCACGATACTTGGACAAACAGGTGATTGGGATGTATTGGTTGCAGGTGTTGTGGTTGCTGCCATTGAGGGAATTGGTATGCTTATGTACAAAAAGCCTGCTTCTCTATCTACAGGGAGGCTGCAATCTTTTGTGGTGATGATGAACTACTGGAAAGCCGGTGTGTGCTTAGGTCTCTTCGTAGATGCTTTCAAATTAGGTAGTTAAACTCCTCTAGCAGGATGTCTTGGCCCAAGATATTGTATTCAGAATTTAGCTTTTTCTTTTTTTCCTGTAACCGTTGTTGGAAAATATGGAAGGGGAAAGTAAAACTTGGAAAGTTTGAGGTGTGTGGATTCAATAGACTCTTTTGTTCAGTTTTGAAATATCCAAATTTATAACAACCATGTTCGCACAATGTGTAATGTTGTAGCACGCTCATTAGCCAGCTTTAGTTTAGACTTCTCTTAAATGCAATCCTCAATAGACAATGCCCCTTCTTTAATTTATTGGTCTTTACCCCCAAGATAGCATTCACCTGCAAATGAGTCGAGCAGTTCGCAATTCAATAATAACTTGTTTGAGCCTAGCTCGTTAAGAAAACGACCCGAGCCTGAGCTTGTCTGGAAAAAACTCGAAACTAAATGAGTCGAGCCCAAGCTTGCTGAAACTCGACTCGTTAGCTCGTGAGCTTGGCTCTTTTAGGTTCTCGTTTAAAGACTTGTGAGCTCGATTGGCTTAAGCTCATTAAGTAGTTTGTGAGAGATTTATAAGTCATATTTTTTTTTAAAAAAGTTAAGCTTATAAATTACATTCAATCTTGGATGATAAATTAATTTAATTAGGTCATAACCAACAAACTAAGATTATTACTCTGTTCAATTTTTATTTTTAAATTTTGAAGTTGGAATAATAATTTATTTTTAATTTTTATTGAATATAATAAATCTATCATCTTTTAAAAAATATTTTTATCATTCTTTCATTAATAAAGTACTACTAATTTTATATGATTTAACAATTAATATGTTTGATTAGCTAAATTATTAATTAAAAAATATATTTTTTTCGTGACCTTAATTTGTAATTATTGGCTCGTTTATAGCTTAACATGGCTCACTAAACGAACAGAGCTTGAGCCGAGCCCGAGCCTATCAAAATTTTAATGAGCCAAGCTTGAGCTTAGTATCTAAGCTCGAAACGAACACAAGCTGAGCTTGAGCTTGGTTAAATTTTCACGAACCGAGCTTGAGCTATCAAAATCAAAAGCTCGATTCGGCTCGGCTAGTTTGCAGTGCTAACCACCATGTTGATTAATCAAATTTCATGGTTTCCTCATTAAAAAAAATGAAAGGTTTCTATTGCCTTCTATCCTGCAAAAGGACATGAGAAAAAGAAACATTAGATTTCATATGTTGTGGGTGATACCTAGATGACTAAATATTCAAGAATCTTCATATTTGTCACACCTTTTTAAAGTTTTTTTGGGGATTTTTTTTTGAGTCTAATGAGTATCTTGGAGGGGAGTCCATGCAAATTGTGAAGTCAAATGTTACCTTTTTTTGAGTTGACAACGAAATATTAATCATTTAGAGAGAGGGAAAAAAAATTTATTGTTTCAAAATAACCGAAACAAAGCGCTGAATGTATTTGCACCATCACCGTCTTCAAATAAAGTATTTTCGACAGTAGCACCATCAAGTTAGGAGTACCATCTAATGAATCAGCTCGTTTAAGGCCAGTCTCAACCTTTTTTTTTTTAAAGATAAAAATCGGAGAATGTCGTGCTTGTAGGGGATCACATGGACTATTTACTCTGTAGATCAACTGAGGTGCTATAAAGGACAAATTAAAAGTGGGTATTACTGTAATACCTTTATTTTTTCTGAATTCAAAGGTCCCTTGGCTCCCTGCCAGTAACACCTGTATATGGGGATACTACTGGCAGTGAATACAAAAAGGCTGAAAAGCAAGGCTAAAAAACAACTAGAGTCGAGTCGCTGCAGAAAGAATAGAAAGCTCTGAATTAAAAAGAGAGTCTTCGGATCAAACAAAAAAAGGAGAGAATTTTAATGAAAATGTCAACATCCGTACGACTCACTCAAGGTTCGGTATTTTTTTATAGGATTTGAGGAAACGAGTTACTCCACAAACCAACTTGCAGAAAAGAAAACTAGCTGGTGTATATTGGTTTGTGCTTGCCTGGGCGTATCATTAGTTTGTTTTTGGACACAAATGCCCACGTGCCTGCAAATAGATATAAGTCAAAAATCTCCTTCCTTTGACTCCGACCATAAACCATGTCTTGGACTCCAACCCCAACCCCAACCCCAACCCCAACCCCAACTCTTTTCCCTTGACTTCGATCTTATGCCCTGTCCCTGATCTCCACCTCAACCTTGACCCTGACCCCTAACCCCAACCCATGTCCCCCGACCCCCGTCCCTCGAACCTCAACCTTTGTCTCTGACCATGAACACGTCCCCGACCCCCGATCCCCACCTCGTCTTTGACCCTGTCTCCTGGCTTCGACCCTACCCCCTTCCCTTGACTTTGACGTTATACCCCAACCCCAACCCCGACCCTCCACCTCGACCTTGTCCCCTGACTTCGACCCCTTACTCTGTGCCCAACCTCGACCCCTGATTCCGGCCTCATCCCTCAACCCTAATCCCCACCCCAACCACCGACCCCTAACCCCGACTTAACCTTGGCCCTGACTCTGCCCAACCATGCGGGCCCAATTTCACTGACATTGCTTCTCCTCTCCACCAATCCTGCCTAATCCAAGTGGGGCTGGTAGGCCCATCTAATCCAACCTAAGCAACCCTAATTGGGCTTATATAGACCTAGTTAATATAAGCCAAGTCGGATCAACATTTATAAGACTAGAAAAACTAAAATACAAACTTAAATAAATGATATCAACATTATATGAGTAAATGGACATGAACTAAATTAAATAGGTTAAAATGGATATAGTTGTCCATTTAAATTTTTGGTTGGGTCATAAATAGATAAATAAGTATGAATCAATTATTGTCCAACCCATATATATCCATAGATACCCATTTTGTAATGTTATTAAAATCAAACTGGACCAACCAATTATATCCGATTAACCGGCTTACGAACAAAGGCACCACTCTAGTAGAGGTATAAGAAAATCCTATATTCATATGACCATTGGAAACCGAGACCTTGTAACGTTGTAGCACACCCATTAAACCTTGTCCCTTGACCAAGATTACAATCATCATGTTGATTAATAAAATTCCATTGTTTCTTGATCTGGAAAAAAACGGAAGGTATCTTTTATCCTGCAAAAGACATAAAGAGAACAAACATTTTGATTGAGATGCATTGTGGATGATGCCCTAGATGATTAAAAGTTCAAGAGTTGATCTTTTGTGTGTGTGTGTGTTTTTCTAAGAGTGAAAAATTGAAGTCTTTGTATTGGACATTGACATATATATATATATATATATATTTGTGTGTGTATTTATTGTTCTAATTTATTATTCCAGTTTGTTTTTAGGACAAGCCCCAACTTTTCTAAAATTAAACTTTTTTGGTCAAAAAATCGAAATTTTTATGATCATACTCTTCTAAAATCAAAATTGAAATACCGTCCATGTAACATGTTTTGCCAAAATTTTTTATTGAGGGATTGTTCCCACTAATAAATGATTCACTTTGATTAATGAACCACTATAAAAAAAATAATTACATGGTGGTAGATAAAAGTGAGAAATAAAGGACAAACAAAAATACCTTACCTTTATTCTTGTGTGGGGCCCCAAAAAACAATTCAAAAAAGTGTCTGACACCCTGTGATGGGAGGTATGCTGAAACGTAACCTGCAGACTGCATGTAATGATGCCTATCTGAGCTATTGTATGTCAACTCTGTAAAAAGAGTATAAGCCTTATCAAAATATCTAATTAATTATCTCTTTCTTTTTTTGTTTGTCTTGTTTATTTATTTTTTATCACTACACAGCTATAAATACCTTCATATCAAAATTAAACTTCATAATCATATCCATCATAGTTTTCATAAAAAGTTCTAATATTTGGCATTTATTGTAATTTTACAGTGTGAAATTTAATCTTCATAAAAACTTCTTAAAAAAATTTTATACATCTCCAATGCCCACAATTTTTTGTTCAGAAAGACGAATTGTTCTTGAGATTAGAGGTTAGTGGTTTACTTTGAAAGCTATCATCCCTCAACATAAAAGAAAAAGATAGAAAAGTTACAAACAATCTTACTTTTATAGTATTTGAGTAAACTCTTTACCTCGATTAGCATATAAAACAAATCTGAATAAAATCTTTTTTCTGGTAGTGAGAGTTCGTGTAAAATCAAATTATTTCTTTGGAAGTTGTTTATTTTCTGTAGATTTTTTTTTTCAGTGGTCATGTCACAACTAAAAAGGCTCACAAAGTAGTGTCACTTCTATTCTTCGAATGATATTTTTTGGGTCAAAGTTACTAATTCAAAGTTTGTTTTCATAATTATTCAACTGATTAATATCTATATATTTTACTACACATAGTTCCAATACTGTATATTTTTTTTTTTAAAAAAGAAAATTCACAAAGACAATAGATAGATCTATCCCATTCATATATTGTAACAAAATCCAGCATTCTATAGGCTACAAAACATATTTTAACATTATTAAGAATATTTCAAAGATACCATATTAATGGGGGAGAGAATGAAATATAGAAGAAATAACATAATGTTTCAAGTAAACCCAGGAAACTATCATCAGTATAGAAAATGAAAATCCCAAACTCCCATTGCAGTTTCTTAAAAAAGATCAATAATTTTAGATTAGTTATAAAAACTTCTTTACTAAATGAGTCTTACAAACATAGGTGGCATTATGACATTGGATCATTTTTATTAATCCTCCACATCATTTTTCTTTTCGTTTATAATTTTAAATATTCAATTTTTTAATGAAAAAAATCCTTTCTGACCTTATACGATTTTCACCTCCTTCCAAAATTTTTTTTGAAACATTTTTTTTTTATTTTTTATCAAAAAACTTAGTGCATCAAGAACTGAGGTTCTTTGTTCAAGTGAATAATCCTCTTCTAACCCAGTCTTTTCAAACATTGAACCACTTAAATGCACCAGAATATGGTTGAATATCTAGTTGTCATTCATATATGAACGAATTATATTTGTCATTTGATTTATGGTTTATCCAATATGCAAAATGGAGGAGTGAAGGAAGGGAGAGGGGGGCATGTTCAAGGGATTTGGACCAGTTGGAAACAAGAAAAAACTCAAGAACCCTAATCTTAATTGCACAAAAAGGAAACAAGAAAAAATAGTTAAAAACAAGTTCTAGTATGGTATGGAAATTAACTCCTAAAAATAATAAATTAATTATTTTTTATCCAAATTTATTTGAAAGAGGGAGGAGGAAAAAATTCGGTTGGAAAGGATTTTTGTGATGATAAAAAATCTAATTTTAAAAATTATAAACAAAAAGAAAACATGATGTGGAGGGTTAATAAAAATTATCCAATACCACAATGCCATAAAACTTTTTAGTAAAAAAATCTTTGTAACTCTAACATTATTAAAAAAAATATGGTTGCTAGTTAGTTTCTTTTAGAAAATAGGATAAGCTTCAATAATTTTAGAGGAATAAAAAATGTGTTGAATATTTAACCGGTAATACCAATAGGATTGTAAAAGAAGAGGGGAAAATGGGGGAGAGAAAATTTTAAATGTTGCATGTTGCAAAATAGTGACCTGCTGCAGAAAAAGGTAGTCCCATATTCATACTATTGGTACTGGTAAGTATCTGAGTAGACATGGTTGGAGAATAGCCTTTGCCTTGGACACTGGTAGGGTACCTGGAAATGGTGGGCAAGAGAGCTTCAACAGTGACAGTTCTGGTTTTAGTGGAACACGATTGGGAAGGATAACACGATTGGGAAGGATAGTGAGTGCAGGAGGCAGGCAATTGCTGGAGAAGCTGAATTCAGCTAGAAAGAATTTTCCTACGAAGATATTTCTCCTTCTTTTGGGTTTCTACACTGCTGGCCACGATACTTGGACAAACAGGTGATTGGGATGTATGGGTTGCAGGTGTTGTGGTTGTTGCCATTGAGGGAATTGGTATGCTTATGTACAAAAAGCCTGCTTCTCTATCTACAGGGAGGTTGCAATCTTTTGTGGTGATGATGAACTACTAGAAAGCCGGTGTGTGCTTAGGTCTCTTCGTAGATGCTTTCTTTAATTAGGTAAGTTAAACTCCTCCAGCAGGTTGTCTTGGCCCAAGATATTGTATTCAGAACTAAAATTTGAGAACAGAAACTAAATTGTTTTTTTTTTTTAATTCTTTGCAGTTTGAGGGTTGAACCATTTAGAAGTTCGTTTGTTTAGGAAATGGAGAGAAGAGAATTGAGAAAAGGACAGTAATTGATTTAGGGTTCTGGTTTAAGAAGCCAAATCGAAATGGCTACGGTGTTTTGGATTCCCGTCGTCAAATTTCTGTTTTTGGTCAATTGATAAGTTTAAAATTAAAAATCACGGTTCATATATTGGGAAAAAAATATAAGCATTAATTTAAATTGCATTATTTCCTTAAATTATCGATTTTTGTTGCATACACATGAGACGGAAAATTTTATTGTGGAGATTCCCCAAGTTTGATTAGTTGTGGATCCTGTTATTTCCTTCTTGGTCTTGGATGTAAATCCTTGGTCCCAAGTCTTCAGTATTGGCGCCTTAGTCCGTTTGGTATCAATTCCACATTGGAACTGAATTCAATTCATTAAAAATTTAGAATTTGAATTCATTATGAAATCAATTCCTATGTTTGGTATAATTTTAATAATGAGGAATTGAATTCAATTCTAATGTTTGGTATAAATCAAATTATCAATTGAATTGCTAAAATTAAGTTCTCTTTGATTCTTTGGAATTGAAATTCATTTGGAATTCCAAATTCGACTGGTTTCACTCGGATTTGAAATATTAACAAAATATTGATCAAAAAATAAAAAATAGAATTTAATTCACATTTTAAGTGAAGTAGAATTATACCAAGCCAATGAATTGATTTCAATTCTGAGAATTGAATTCAATTCCGGCATACCAAACGGGCTGTATGTGAATATAAATGAAGATTGTTATACCGGTGGCGCATGTGAGTATAAAATAGAGGGAGACACTACGACCGTACTTGAACACAATCTGTTCTATAGGTTGTACATTTGTGTGTTTGATCACAACAGAGACAGAGACACCATAGTTTGATGAATGAACAAAGGCGCATACGATCATTACTTTATGTTTTATGGGCTATTCAGGCTGGTCTGGCCTTGGCGTGGTCTTGTGGATATCAGAGAGTGGAGGTGGAGTCTGATGCTTTCTCCCTCATTTCTCATTTGCGGGATGGGACTCTAGTCGACTTGCCTTTCGAACTACTGCAGCATATCCAGGCCCTGGTTCATTAGGACTGGGAGGTCTCATTCCGGTTTGTTCTTAGGGAGGCGAACAATGTGGCGGACTCCTTGGCACGGCTTGCTTCGTTTTGGTTCCCTGGCACGGTTATTCTCCCGGATCCACCAGATGATGTTTTGTATTTCTTACATTTAGATACTTGGGGTTTTTCGACCCCTCGTTATTCTGTCGCTATTCTTCCTAATTGATATGATATAGGGCTTTGACCCTCCCTTTTTCACCAAAAAAAAATAGAGGGAGACACTTGCAGCCGCATCTTAGATGGCAATGGTTTCGGCTTCGGCCCACAGCTGGTGGCAAAAGGCATCCTCACTCTCCGGTCGACGAGATCTTCCCAGAGCTAGATACCAAAAGGCAGAAGGTTGATGATGCGGAGAACTTGGAGGAAGAGGACATTGAAAAGCTTTTCACTCAGTATGGAGGAGTTTGCCAAGAAAACCGATGTGAGTATTCCCCAATTAAACCCACCTAATTATAATTATTTAATTAATCCACTATTTGTCTTTATTTATTTGATTTGTGTTTTATAATTATGTCTCCGTACGTTCAATTCATGAAATAATTCTTTATATCCTTTTCATAAAAAAAAATTCAGTATATCCTTTTGTTTTTTCTTTTTATCCCTTCTTTTGTTTATTCATGATCCTTCGTTGGTTCGCTAGGGTTTTATTGTTGACGAGGAGCTTGCCAAGAAAATCCCCAGGGCCAAATATGAGCGCTATCCTTATCCTTTCCCCGTAGGTGTTGTGGGCGATGGACACCCCTCAAAGGCCCGATCTTGCGCCATAAAATGTATCGAGTATTACAACAACCAACAGCAGGTATGTATGCACTGCCCTTGCCCCTCCCCTCCCCTTCCCTTCCCCGAAAATCAAATAATTAATTGATTATTGATTATCCTTCTCCTCCTTGTTGTTAATTTGTTGTTGTAGGGGCGCAATTTCCAATTCAGGGGTTTCCTAGCGGCAAATGTCACAAACTTCTTTACTTATCACTATTTGTTGACCGTGGAGGTGGAAGACAGGTCTGTTACCGCTCCTTACCCTTACCCAGTCCATACATTTCGAGTTGTTGCGGGTGCTCCTACACCCGATGAGAACTCTCCCATCGAGCTTAGGTTTCTTCTCAAACCCGATAACACCCTAGGTACGCATATACTAATATATATATACCTTAATCGCTAGTTTATGCTTTTTCTTTTATATTCTAATTCTTTTTTCTTTTGCAATGATAATTAGCTACTAAATCATGGATTGTTTTCCTTTACCTTACTTGTGCGTAGTGTATTTGAAAGAGCCTCCATATACTGTGCTATTCCAAGACTACGAAGAGGACTCCTGAAGTCCGATGGATGGAATTTTGAAACGAAATCTGCGGTAGGGTCGCATATGTTGTTGGTAGGAAATTTCTAAGTATATCTATGTCGGAATTTATGTAATTACATCCCGTCTCGTCTATATGTTATGTATCTGAATTAATTATCAAAACAACACGATGTTAGTATTTTGTTTTAAGAATCAATGTGGCGGTATTTATCTAATTACATCTTGTCTAGTTGCATGTTTTTCACTTAACTTGACTCGCCTCTGCCCATTTCTTTTTTCTGCGTTGTGGTTGCATATGTTGAATCTTGCTGCTAGGAAATTTCCGCGTATCCATATCTGAATTTTTTTTTCTAGTTACATCTTGTCTATATGCTATCTCAGCGGCCGGGCATTATTTTGTTTTAAGAATTATTGTGGCTTAACTTTTGCTTCATTTACATCTTCTCAGGGTTGTCTAGATGTTATGTTATCTAAACTTGGAGTAATTTGTTTTAAGAATTATTGTGGCTTAATTTTTGTTTCGTTTAAATTATTCAATTTTCCTACATGGAGATATCGAGGCCAGCATGGTTTGCCATTCTTATATATCCTAATTGCCTGGCCTCCTTTTTCTTTTTTCAATTTCTTTTTGCTCTCCCTTTTTAAATTATGAACATGAATCTAAGAGAATTTAATTTATTTGTCCGACAAGCTCACAAGAAGTGAGGAATAATCTACTACTCTATCAATTCAATCTTTTCCTAAAGAAACTGGCAATTGTATTGTTATGCGTAGTCGTTTCCTCTTGTTCAGCCTAAAGTTACATGTCGAAAATGAAAAATATGAGAAAAAGAAACAAATCTGTGAATTTATCTCGATCTGTAGTGAGTAGCGACAACTCCAGTGATGAATATAAATATAATGATTCAACAACAATATTGAACATTCACTAATAAATTGCACTGTATATATGATGAACGATAAATATAATGATCCAATGAGCACAGTGTTCCTCTTGTCAATTTTTATCGGGCTAAAGGTTACTGCCTGTGATATTTCCAGTGAATCTATTAGGAAATGCCATCCCACGAGCTAGGTAGGTCGGTGATTAATTTTGCGATCGGCTTAAACCCCGTCTATTTAAGGAGTAATTGATGAAACTTGTATCCTCTTCATGCCTCCATCCAAGAGGCCAACCGAATTCTATGATTATTAGTGGATTGCTAATGCTGCAGCTCTTTTGATTGGCTTATTTATGCTTCCTTACGATGAGATTATTGGATCTAAAAAAACGTTAATTTTATTAACATTTGTAAGAAATCGGCATATCTTTACAACCTGCAGGCAGTATTTTTTCACTCTAGACCATCTATTGGGGACCTCCACTTCTCACAACTGCGTACGGATTGATTTAACTGAACTGGAGAAGCCTTTTACTATCGATGAATTGAAGGCTGCTGTATGGAGTTGTGATAGTTAAAAAGCTCCGGGTCCGGATAGTTTTAATTTTTCTTTCTACAAAAAGTGCTGGGATTTTTTTGAAGGATGATATTTTTGACGTGGCCATGCATTTTTTTGAGTATGCTAAGTTACCCAAAGGAGCCAATACTTAGTTATATCACACTCATACCTAAGAGAATGGGCGATCTTTCTTTTGATGATTATAGGCCCATCACTCTCATTCACGGCCTATATAAGATCATGTCTAAGCTCTTGGCTCCAAGGTTGAAGAACGTTATGCCTGTCCTTGTGGGTCCCCAACAAACGGCATTTATAGAAGGGAGATGCATTCTGGATAGTGCTCTGTTAGCCAATGAAGTGGTACACAGTCTAAGGAAGTGTAAGGCCAAGGCCACTGTGTGGAAGTTAGATTTCAAAAAGGCATATGATTCCATTGATTGGAAATATCTAATGCAGGTTTTTGAGTCAATGGGATTTAGTGTGAAATGGCGTGAGTGGACCTTGGAATGTATTTCTTCTTCTAAGTTGGCAGTTCTGATCAATGGCTCTCCTTCGAAAGAATTTACAATGGGCAGGGGTCTCAAACAAGGTGATCCACTCTCACCTTTCTTGTTTAATCTTGCAGCTGAAGGTTTATCATCCATACTCTTAAAAGCAATCTCATTGAACTTGGTGCAAAGTGTGAAAGTGAATGATATTCCTATCTCCATTCTTCAGTATGCTGATGACACAATTTTGTTCTCCCCGGCAGATTTATCATCTCTTATGAATCTGAAAAGATGTCTACGTGTATTTGAAGCCTTGTCTGGTCTATGTATTATTTTTTTTAAAAGTAGTGTTGTGGGTCTTGGAATGAAACAACAAGAGGTGGAGGAGTTTGCAGGCAGATTACATAGCAGAGCAGAATGCTTTCCATTCAATTACCTTGGGCTCCCTTTGGGGGCCAACATGAAGAGAATCAAAGCATGGAATCCGGTTGTGGATAAATTCAAGTGTAGACTAAAGGCTTGGAAGGGGAGATTTTTATCATTAGGTGGTAGGGTGACATTGATCAAAGCAGTTTTATGTGGGTTACCTGTGTATTACATGTCTTTGTTCAAACTCCCTGCAGCCGTGGCTAGAAAATTGACGAGCATCATCAGGAAGTTTTTTTGGAATGGTCTTGAGAATTCTCAGAAAACATGTTTTGTTGCATGGCGAAATATTGCTGTTCCTAAGGAACTCGGTGGCATGGGCATTATTGATTTGTGTACAATGAACCAATGTCTTTTATACAAGTGGTTTTGGTGTTATATAAGCCCTCAGGAAAAGTTGTGGAAGCCATTGATAAGAAATAAATGTGCAGAGAATAACTCAATCTTGTGCCCTGCTTTCTCTAATCAGAAGTGTTCTAGCTCATGGAATGATATTATTCAAGCAGGATCAACTTCTAGCCAGACTGGAATTGATCTAATGGCAGTGACCTCCATTGAGGTGGGCTCTGGTCATAATATTAGTTTCTGGGTAGAGGATTGGTGTGGCAATGGTGCATTTAAAGATTTGTATCCTAGACTTTTTGCATTATCTACGTGTAAGGATTCTTCAATCCATGAGTGTCTTCTATGTGTTGATCAACAACCTTTCTGGATGACGGCCTGGCGACGCCCTCTTCGGGATTGGGAGTTATCTGAAGTACATGACATAAGGAACATAGTATCAAGCTCTTCTCGGCAGGTGCTGCAACAAGATCGAAGGGTTTGGCGAGCTGCACCGAGTGGCTCTTATACTGTTAAAGGTGGTAGAAATTTTATTTATGCCCAGCTTGGTCTGCAGCGACATAAACCATTTATATAGTTTTCCTTGCCACCTTTCAAAATAGAGCGCTGGTTATGGCTTGCACTATGTAATGGCATTCCATCTAGAGACAACCTTAGACAGAGGGGCATTATTTCTTTGGCAGACTCGATGTGCCCACTTTGTAATTCGGCACTGGAAACCCGCGACCATTTATTATTTTCTTGTAAGGTTTCTTGGCAGGTCTGGTGCAGATTATCAAGTTGGTGGGGAGTTTCATGGTGTATTTCTGACAACCTCGAAAATTTTCTTTTACAATGGACCTTCCTATCTCCCATCAGTTGCAGTCGATCATGGTGGTTCTTCACTGGCGTCGCTGCCCTCAGATCAATTTGGCTTGAGAGAAACCGGAGGATTTTCCAGAATCTAAGTGAAGAAGTTGACAGAATTTCAGAGCTGGCCATAGTTCATGCTTCATTTTGGATCAGAGCCTTACAACCAAATCTTCCTTTTAGCACCTCCTCCATTTTATCCAATGCAGAGTTCATAAAGAACTGGAGAAGCCCCAGGAGAAATTTCAATATGCTCTTGTTCTCATAAATGGTTGAGGCGCCCTGCGTGTATTTCTTAGATGCTGCAGGTTTTTCTTGTTGCCTCTTCTCAGTGTTTTTCGTACTTTTGCGGGTCATGTCTGCTAGTTACACATGACTCTGTTTTTAAACTCTTTGTAATTATTGTTATCAGTTAATAAAGCTCATCGTTTAGAATAAAAAAAAAAATCTGGGGATCCAATGCCTATATAAAATGTTTACTGCTAATAAATTAACATTTTAGAATGACATCTTTATGTCACCCTTCTCCTTAGCTACCAAATAAAAGGTTCCTAATCCTGCACCATCTTGTATTCATCTTAATAAGAACTCACAAATTTCTCAATTTGGTTCAAATTCTCGAAGCTCCGGAGGTTTATGGCACCTGCACGTATAAAAGTATCCTTATTAAACATATAAGAAGTGTATGCAACTAATATTTGAAACCAGTCTATCAGAAAATACAAATGAATTGGAAGAAGAATAAATGGGGAGGAATTGAACTTTACCAAAGTACAACTATTTGGTATCATATTAGGACTAACCAGGCATGAAATTAAACATTTATTCATGCATAAAACCATGACAAAGCCAAGAGGACTAAGACAAGTAAGGCCACATAGGCTAAATACATCACCTTATTAGGGATTTTAAACTTTGTGGTTTGCAATCCGCCTTGAAGTGCCAAAGTTGAGCAACAAAACTTGGATTTTGGTTCATCAAGATAATTGGTTAGATAGGTGTACAGAAATTTATAGATGTGCAAACCCAAATCATTAAGTTGATAAAGTATTCACACCATATAGTTTGGGAGAAGTTAATCCGTCGGATTATTATGAGTATGGTAATGGAAGATACGAGAGTATAAGTTATTTACATGCTTCCTACAACTTACTTTTTCTGTAAACTTTATAGGTGTGTTATCAAATATGTTTTCTTATCATATATAATCAATAAGATGATCAAGCAATAAATGAATATTACACCTTTGGTTGATAGCTTGGCCCCCCTTACTCCCCCTATATCTGCCCCTGAGCCATCAAAATCAAAAGCTCGATACGGCTCGGCTAGTTTGCAGCCCTAAGCACCATGTTGATTAATCAAATTTCATAGTTTCCTCATTAAAAAAAATGAAAGGTTTCTATTGCTTTCTATCCTGCAAAAGGACATGAGAAAAAGAAACATTAGATTTATTCTGTTGTGGGTGATACCTAGATGACTAAATGTTCAAGAATCTTCATATTTGTCACACCTTTTTAAAGTTTTTTTGGGGATTTTTTTGGAGTCTAATGAGTATCTTGGAGGGGAGTCCATGCAAATTGTGAAGTCAAATGTTACTTTTTTTTTTGAGTTGACAACGAAATATTAATCATTTGGAGAGAGGGAAAAAAATAAAAATTTATTGTTTCAAAATAACCGAAACAACAAGTTATACTAGTATCATCTAATGAATCAGCTCGTTTAAGGACAGTCTCAACTGGTTACCCTTGACTGCGACCTTATACCCTGTCCCCGACCCCCAACTCGACCTTGACCCTGACCCCTGACCCCAACCCTTGTCCCCCGACTCCGGCTCCGACCCCGACCCTGTCCCTTGAACCTCGACCTTTGTCTCTGACCATGACCACGTCCCCGACCCCCTAATCTGACCTCGTCTTTGACCCTGTCTCCTGACTTCGACCCTACCCCTTTCCCTTGACCTTGACGTTATACCCCGACCCTCTACCTCAACCTTGTCCCCTAACTTTGACCCTTTACCCTGTGCCCAACTGCGACCCCTGATTCCGACTCATCCCTCAACCCTAATCCCCACCCCCGACCACCGACCCCTAACTCCGACTCAACCCTGGCCCTGTCCTTGCCCAACCATGCGAGCCCAATTTCACTGACATTGCTTCTCCTCTCCACCAATCCTGCCTAATCCAAGTGGGGCTGGGTGGGCCATCTGATCCAACCTAAGCAGGCCTAATTGGGCTTATATAGACCTAGTTAATATAAGCTAAGTCGGATCAACATTTATAAGATTAATAAAATTAAAATACAAACTTTAAAAAATGATATCAATATTATATGAGTAAATTGGTATGAACTAAATTAAATAGGCTAAAATAGATATAGTTGTCCATTTAAATTTTTTGTTAGGTCATAAAGAGATAAATGAGTATGAATTAATTATTATCCAACCCATATATATCCATGGATACCCATTTTGTAATGTTATTAAAATCAAACTGGACCAACCAATTATATCCGCTTAACCAACCGGCTTACCAACAAAGGCACCGGTCTAATTTTTTTTTTTATGAGGTATAAGAAAATCCTATATTCATATGACCCTTGGAAACCGACCAAGCACCTTAGTAATAACAATATTCACAGACCTTGTAACGTTGTAGCACACCCATTAAACCTTGTCCTTTGACCAAGATTACAATCATCATGTTGATTAATAAAATTCCATTGTTTCTTGATCTGGAAAAAAACGAAAGGTATCTTTTATCCTGCAAAAGACATAAAGAGAACAAACATTTTGATTGAGATGCATTGTGGATGATGCCTAGATGATTAAAAGTTTAAGAGTCTTGATCTTTTGTGTGTGTGTGTGTGTGTTTTTTTTTCTAAGAGTGAAAAATTGATGTCTTTGTATTGGACATTGAAATATATATATATATATATCCATATGTATGTGTGTCATTTGAAAAGGAAAAAAACAAAATTTATTGTTCTAATTTATTATTCCAGTTTGTTTTTAGGACAGGACCCAGCTTTTCTAAAATTAAACTTTTTTGGTCACAAAATCGAAATCTTTATGATCATACTCTTCTAAAATCAAAATTGAAATACCTTCCATGTAACATGTTTTGCCAATTTTTTTTTTTTATTGAGGGATGTTCCCACTGGTAAATGGTTCACTTTGATTAATGAACCAAAAACGTTACCCTTATTCTTGTGTGGGGCCCGACGAACCATTCAAAAATAATGTCTGACAGACGGACACTCTATTCTGGGAGGCACGCTGAAACATAGCCTTAGACTGCATGTAATGATGCCTATGAAGATAGCTCTCGTACGTCAACGTCAAGTCTGGAAAAAGTAAGACCTTATCAGCAAACGCAAAAGTGGAGGGTTGGTGAAATATCACCTTGTAGGACTGGTGTGTTGGTTTATACCTCCACTTCCTCCCATTAGCCCTAATCATTTGTTATGAAATTCTTAACCTTGCCGCTATATTTGAAAACCTTCTAATGTCGAAATAATGATGCAGGATTGCACAAGTTAATCCTCCTATTACTTTTGCAATTGTTGCATCTAAAACTCAAAGTGTTACTGTGACTATTCTTCCTAACTTTGGGCTGTCTCAAGAAAATTGTGCGACAACGTGGTTCTAGGTTCAAGCTTCTTGCATTTGCTTGCTACTTCTAATTTTAGGTAATTTTTCTTCCATTTCTAGTCCCAAATTCCTTTCGGTGTTTACACCACGCTTACAAAGGACTTCACGCAAAGCTTGAGACATTTAGAAAGGACTTAAGGTCGGGAGAATTGGTGATTAAAAATAGTGACTCTCAACTTGTCTCATTTTATGTCTTGCCTCCTCACAATTGCTCAACTTATAAGATTAGAATGACAACATTGAATGAGACTTTAGGTCGATACGAGAGAATCAAGACTATAATAGAAGAACATGGCTTATATCTAATTGGTTTAAAAAACTAGTAAATCATAATATTTGGGAGTCATATGTATTTGAGAAATTTCAAAACTCATCAACAACTTCGAGAACCTTAAATTCAAGCTAAATCATAAGGTTTGGAGGGAAAAGCATGCATTCCAAGACAGGAGCTCAAGTACGATGTCGGAAGAAAATCGTTATTAACTTGAATCATCTCGACAAGTTTCAAGGTTGAGAGAAAATCAAAGAAGTGAAATGTAAGAAGTAAAATGCATGTTGATCCAAACTCAAATGCTTCAAAACCTGTTCTTAACATATATAATCAATTAGATGATCAAGCAATAAACAAAATGAATATTACACTTTTGGCGTGATAATCAACCATATAATAACCATTTTGTTAACTTTTTTTTTTATGCGAACCATTTTGTTAACTTTAAATCATTCAACTTAATCCAAAAGCTAAAATTAAATATTACAATTAGTCACTTATAAGTTAATATTTAAATCTTTATAATCTTATTGTAAAAAAAAGAGTTCATACAAGATTTTTTTATCATAGTATCAAATTTTTTTATTGCTAATTAGTCTTAGTTTTTCAGCACATTAATAATCAATTTTTTTTTAATCCAGATGAGTACTTATGTTTATTGCAATTTTAGTTCTTTAGAATTTATAATCAACTTTTTATCTCACTATAATTTTATGCTTTGTAGTGGGGTAAAAAAAAATAAGAGAAATTTTAGAGACACACCCTAAAGAAAAGTCCAAGAAAACTAAATTTCTTCCATGTCATAGTAAAATCCGTAATACAAGTCTTGTTGTCTCTTCTATCAACTTACTCAATGAAAGTTGCATCTACATTTGCATATTTTGTGGAGGATGCCATGAATTGTTTTTGTTACTTGTTGACTTCCAAAAGCTTTGGACTGGTTATAGGCTAAAATATTTGAGAAGCCGTTAGATTTAGATATATGTTTTTTCTTTCTTACTTGTAGTCTCTAGGAATCATTTTAGGAACATCACTAATTATAATGTCTATGATAGGCATCTTTATAATGATGTCTATCTGAGCTATCTATGTCAACGTAAGGTGTAAAAAAATTATAACCCTTATCAATACAAAAGTGGAGGATTGTTGATAAGTTCTAATGAAAAAATATTATTTTCCTTAAATATCTAGTTAATTCTCTTTTTCTTTTTTGTCTTGTTTATTTATTTTTATCACTATGCAATTATAAATATATTTATGTCAAAGTTAAACTTCATAATCATACCCATCATAGTCTTTATGAAAAGCTCTAATGTTTGGCATTTACTATAATTTTACCGTGTGAAATTTAATCTTCATAAAAACTTTTAAAAAAGATTTTATACATCTCCAATTCCTATAATTTCTAAACTTTTAAAAAAGATTTTATACATCTCCTATTCCCATAATTTCTAAACTTTTAAAAAAGATTTTATACATCTCCAATTCCCATAATTTCTAAAATTTTACAAAAGAATTTATACATCTCCAATTCCGATAATTTCTTTTGTTTAGAAAGACGGATCACAAGCAGTTTACTTTGAAAGCTATCATCATCCAACATAGAAGAAGAAGATAGAAAGTTAGAAACAATTGTAGTTTTGCAGTATTTAGGTAAACTCTTTACCTCGATTCGCATATAAAAAGAATATGAGTAGATCATTTTTTCTGGTAGCGAGAGTTCGTGTAAAATCAAATCATCGCGTTGGAAGTTGTTTTTGTGTCGATTTTTTTTTTCTTCAGTGGTCAAGTCACATCTAAAAAGACCTAGAACTAGTAAGTAGTGTCACTTCAAATAGATCTATCCTATTCATATATTGTAAAAATTCAATCTAGCATTCTATAGGCTAGAAAACATATTTTAACATTATCAAAAATATTTCAAAGATAACATATTAATGGGGAGTGAATGAAATATAGAAGAAATAACATAATTTTCCAAGGAAACCCGTAGAGAAAATGAAAATAACTTTCCTTCCTACTATACTAGAATTTTAGAATCTTAGATAAAAGGGAAAGGAAGAGAGTATGGCTGGCCCGTGATATAATTGAAGAAGAAGAGGGTTTTTTTTGTACAAAGTTTTTAAAAGTGAGAGAAGGGAAACAAGAAGTGTGGGTTGGTGAGATGAAGTGCAATAAAATCAAATGACAGCGAGCTCTCTTTCAAAGATAAAAAAAATATAGAAGAAATAACATAATTTTCCAAATAAACCCATACAGAAAATGAAAATCCCAAGTTCCAACTACAGTTTCTTAGTTTCCTAAAAAAATAGGTGAGTTTCAATAATATTAGAGGAATAAAAAGTGTATTGAGTATCTTTTAAGTTAACTGGCTAATAACAATATGCTTGTAAATTGATTTTCCTTGATTAATAAAAATAAAAAGGAACAATGGGAGAGAGAGAAAGTCTTACGGGACTGTTTCTATGCTCGAGACCTCTGGCAGAAGTTAGGCCGAGGTGCACTAGATAGTGACTTCTTTATGGCTGATAGGAATTCATGGCTAATACTCAACCTCAAAAGTCCAGCTTGGAGCGGCAGCTGGCCTCTATATTTCATTATCACCTGCTGGATGCTCTGGAAGTGGCGTAATGGCCTGGTGTTTAGTGAAGAAGACGAGCCCTGCACAGACCNTTTGCAGCTTCATTGGATGTTCAGATGGCTGTGATAGAGTCTAACTCTCATGCTGCATTGGATTGGATTAAGGACAGACTTAGATGGGATGATGAGCTTGATTTTCTGTTTGATGAAATACACTATTTGTTGATGTCTCATCAATATTTTGCAATTGACTTTGTAGATGCAGATGCCAACAAACCAGCCTGTGTTTTAGCTGAACTTGCTCTAGCTAGTCATCCAGGATTAGTTCTTTTACAGTCATCTCCTGATGTAGTTAGTAATAGTCTTTTGGAGGACAGGATTGGTCTGGGTTGATTAACAACCCATCTCTGTAATTTGTAATTTATTTTTTCGTTCTAATATATTTCGTTCTCCTGGTCTTCGACCAAAAAAAAAAAATGACCCAAGAAGTGGCACACTATTTGCAAAAAAAAAACGGTGATATTATCCACGTGTTGTGTCGCTATGGTATGTTTCCTAAACGTTGGCACTCGGCATCAACATTATATAATTCGAATCGAACCTGCACACAATAAAATTGATGGTCCACTGGTCTGGATACAAAACTATATAAAGTATGTAAATGGGTCAGGATCAACCAATAAATGAATATTACCCTTTTGGTGTGATAACCAACCATATATCAACTATTTTGTTAAATGTAAAGTATTCAGCTTAATCCAAAAGCTAAAATTAAATGTTACAATTAATCACTTATAAGTTAATATCTAAATCTTTATAACGGTATTGTAAAAAGAGTTCATACAAGATTTTGTATTATAATCTCAATTTTTTTAATTGCTAACTAGTCTTAGTTTTTTCAGCACATTAGTAATCAATTTTTTTTCTTAATCTAGATGAGTACTTATGTTTATTACAATTTTAATGGTTCTTTAGAATTTATGATCATTTTTTTATGTCATTATAATTTTATACTTTGTAATGGGGTAAATAAAATAAGAGGAATTTTTGAGATACAAGCTAAAGAAAAGTCCAAGAAGATTCAATTTCTTCCATAACATGGTAAAATCCATATTCCATTCAGTCTTGTACAAGTTTTGTTGCGTCTTGTATCAACTTACTCTACGGAAGTTACACCTACGTATTTTGTGGAGGATGACATGGAATTGCTTTTGTTTACTTGTTGACTTCCAAAAGCTTTGGATGGGATGTTACTTGCAATTTATAGGCTAAAATGTTTGAGTTGCCGTTAAACATATGTATATGTTTTTCTTTCTTACTTAGGAATGATTTTAGGAACTTCACTAGTTCTATGAAAAATTCATCATGTATCAAAAATCCTCATCAACGAGCACAGTGGTTGAAGTATTACTAGAGGAAGAAGGTAATTTTATGTCTTCTCTTGTTTGGAGTATTTAGTGAAAGCTTTGTAAACTTTTTTAACAAAAATATTATATAGTTCAATTATTTGGTCATTCTGTTGCCCGTTCATCTGCTACAGCTACGTTTTTTTTTATGCTTAGGAAGAGTAAATTACAATACAAAGAAAGAAAACAAGAACACTACAAGCGCTCAAAGGACACCAACTTTCTATTGAATATTTAGTTAAGAACTTTTTGAAGCTGTGTTGCCCTCACATTTTTTTTTAAAATCAAAATTTTTATAATACTCAAATTTATTAAACCTCTGGTCTGGCTGAACACTGCACCCCCCAAGGTGGAGGCATTTTTTTTGGTTGGTTTTACACGACGGCTTGGCTGTTAGGGTCTCTTTGTTCTTACGCAACGTGGTTGCTTTGGGTGCCGCTTTCTGCCCTTTTTGCACTCGCAGCTTGGAGGACATATCTCACCTTTTCCTGCATTGTAGAGTCGCTCTCCCTTTGGCAGAAACTGTGCCGGTGGTGGGGGGTTGTTTGGGTTGCTCCCGGGTCCTTAGAGGATTGGTTTATTCGTTATTGTAAACACCGGAATAAAAAACAGGTTTTGCCTTTCTTTATTCGTTCTAAAACAAAAAAGAACATGATTATCTTACAGCAAATCATAAAAAAAAAAACTCTTAACAAAATCAAAATTCTAAAGGAGCCTACAAATGCATGAAACTGAAGCTTTTATCCTCCACTCAACTAAGTTAAAATCCTAGGCATTGATGGCCTGTACAACCACAGCCGCATACTTACTTGAAGATTGAATACTTGGATCAACAAAAGTTTAGCGACAACAATTCTTAAAATAAAGGACGAAACATAAATGTTTGCTGTTAGTTGAGGAGGAGACAAAAAGAACAATATCAACATGGTCGGCAACATATACAACTAGATTGTAGATACTATTCTTTTATAAGTGCTTAACCTTTTTGATGGTAACATTGACTTTATTAATTGAAAAATGATGATTATTCACGATGGACCAATAATCTAAATCGTCCTATTTTTCTTGTCATTTGTCCTCTCATCTCTGTGAATGTGCGAATCCAGAGTGGGGCTGCTTTTGAGATTCAGGAGACGCAGATTTTTAATTGTTTAATTTTCATTGGCAATTTAGTTTTTACAAAATTCGTCAATGGGTCAATTTCCTTTTACAAGCCCAACTCTTTCTGGTCCTCTGCTTAAAGCCCAAATGAAGCAAACCGTTACAGACGGATTGCACATCGAAAATCCTAATGGCGTTTACTCGTTGTCAGTCAGTCGAGAGAATTGCCCGAATTTAAAAACGCATCGGCTCACGGAGAGAACCAACTACATTAGGACACCATACTATTTACTAATAATTTTCTGTAATAACTAATAAGGGGTAATAGGATTTTACCTAGGTTTTTGGTGGCATTTCTAACCTTAGATGTAGAAGACAAATCTATTACCACCAAGCCTCTTACCCAGTCACCTTACTTAGTTACCGCAAGCTAGTGATCCATTATCTCCTTTTCTTACATACATGATCATGACCATCTTTTGCATAAATTAACCGTTGCAAAATCACATACCTTCTCTATCATTTCATTTATATATAAATATGGCCTGGCAGTTATTCTTTTTATTTTAATTTATTTGCAAAATTAACTAATTAATCACGGTTTGCTTTCCTATTAATTATAGTCTATTTGCAAGAGCCTCCCGTTCACCATGGTTTCTACTTATGTGGGCTAGATTAAGCCTAGTTACACTTAAGCTAGAAGAAGGTTTAGTGTTTTGGGCTAGATTAAGCCTAGTTACACTTAAGCTAGAAGCGGGCCATTCATGTATATGCGGTTGAACTGATTGAGCCTCAACGGAATGAAAAATGGAAAAGCTGTTAGGAGAGAAAGAAGTACCAGCAAAGGAAATATGCTTGCACTAGTGGGAAAAACATGGAGCAAAATTAGATGATTCCTGATGAGATGGAAACATCACCAAGTACTAATCCGGAAGGCCCAAGAATGGACAAAAATGGCGTCGCCCGGACTTGAACCGGAGACCTTCAGTGTGTTAGACTCACGTGATAACCAACTACACCACGACACCAGTGCTTTTCAGCTATTGTTTTCAAGTTGGGCCGTGTCACCTTTTCAATCATGCATCCGGCCCAGGAAACACTAGATTGCTAAATTTGTATTTTTTTTTCTTTTTACAGCGGTTTGGTATCAATTTTATGTGTTAAATGAATTCAAAAGTATTTTTTTTTCCATTTATACATATGTGTAGTTTTGTCTTAAAGAATTTGTTTTTGGTCTAACTTTTTTTGATTCAAATATTTTTGGTCTAACTAATAATATGTATAAATGAAAAAATATCATAGGAGAATGGATTCATCTCAAATATAGAATTGATACCAACCCGTAGAGGATTTAATTCTAGAAATTTTACTTGAACTAAAGTTTTATTGCTTTTAGCTTGGGAGTCATAATTTTTCTTGAGCTAACTTTAATGAGTAAGCTATAAATCATAAAGTATATGGTCGACCATTAACTATCAATCTAATCTTGACAAACTAAAATTTGAGAACAGAAATTATTATTTTTTCTTAAATTCTTTGCAGTTTGAGGGTTAAACCATTTAGAAGTTCGTTTGTTTAGGAAATGGAGAGAAGAGAGTTGAGAAAAGGACAACAATGATTTAGGGTTCTGGTTTAAGAAGCCAAATCGAAATGGCTACGGTGTTTTGGATTCCCGTTGTCAAATTTCTTTTTTTGGTCAATTGATAAGTTTAAAATTAAAAATCACTTGGGCGGTTCAGATATTTGGAAAAAAATCTAAGCATTAATGTAAATTGCATTATCCTTAAATTATCGATTTTTGTTGCTTACACGCGCGTGAGACTTCTACATAGACACCTTATTAGTCTACTGTTATTTCCTTCTTGGTCTTGGATGTAAATCCTTGGTCCCAAGTCTTCAGTATTGGCGCCTATGTGAATATAAATGAAGATTGTTATGCCGGTGGCGCATGTCAGTATAAAATAGAGGGAGACACTTGCAGCCGCATCGAGATGGCAGGCTTCGGCCGAGATTCCACAGCTGGGTGGGTGGGTTTTCGAGATCATCCCGGAGCCAGATACCAAAAGGCAGAAGGTTGATGATGCGGAGAACTTGGAGGAAGAGGAGATTGAAAAGCTTTTCACTCAGTATAGAGAGTTTGCCAAGAAATCGGATGTTATTATTCCCCTAATTAAACCCACCTAATTATAATTATTTAAATTAATCCACTATTTGTCTTTATTTATTTGATTTGTGATTTATAATTATGTCTCCGTACGTTCAATTCATGAAATAATTCTGTATATCCTTTTCATCAAAAAAATTCAGTATATCCTTTTGTTTTTTTTTCCCCCTTCTTTTGTTTATTCATGATCCATTGGTTGGTTGGCTAGGGTTTTATTGTTGACGAGGAGCTTGCCAAGAAAATCCCCAGGGACAAATATGAGCGCTATCCTTATCCTTTCCCCGTAGGTGTTGTGGGCGATGGACACCCCTCAAAGGCCCGATCTTGCGCCATAAAATGTATCGAGTATTACAACAAACAACAGAAGGCACCTGCTGCATGCCCTCAAATAATTAATTAATTGAACAAGTATATGTACAGTTAATTAATTATTAATTATCCTTCTCCTTTGCCGTTGTTGATGTTGTTGTAGGGGCGCAATTTCCAATTCAGTTGTATGTTACCGGCAAATGTCACCAACTGGCTCTCTTATCACTATTTCATACATTTCGAGTTCTTGCCGGTGCTCCTACCTCGGATGAGAACTCTGTTGGAATAGTGTTGCCCATTCCAATCCCACATCTTGGAGAAAGTGCTTGTGGGGAGTTTTGTTTTGCTATAAATAGAACTCCCCCTTGTCTTAGAAATCCATCCCAAAAACATTAGAGTACATTGTATCCTAACAATTGTACTAAATACTCTTCCTCTCCTATAAAAAGAGCAGTGCTCCGGAGACGTAGGCATAAT
>JAKUCV010000490.1:0-18604 GCA_028386065.3 Turnera subulata | reverse complement strand
TAGGTTGTAATGGTTTGTTAAGCACCCGTAAGCTTAACGTAGATAGTGAAATCTTCAAGTGTATCTTGAAGGACTGGATTAGCCACAAATTAGTTGTGTGTGAACCAGTATAAAAATCTCTTGTGTCCTTCTATTTTTCAATTCCGCACTTCATTTCCTGCAAAGTTTTTAATTTTCGGTCATAAGCTATTCACCCCCCCCTCTAGCTTAAGTCTATTGTTCCTAACAAAATCTTGCTCATAGGCTCACCAACAGGGTGAGGCTGTTTCAAGGAAATTGTGCCCTTAGACACTGACGGCCCCCCTATTTTGGCTGCAAAGGTTAAGGTAGGATATGCAGGATAAATGAATGAAATGGGGGCTCATAGTTGGCTCAAATGGGTTAGCAAGGGTCTGATGAGTGAGGTGTGGATTTATGAGGTCTGTAGGTATGCCAAAGATGGCCTAAATCCTTTCCTTGCTTGAAGATTCTGCCTTAAATTTCGCCTTAAAAGAGGTAAAGGCCTGTTCTAAGGTGAACAGGCTGAGCCTGTCTGGTTTAGAGAAAAAAAAAATTTGACAAGAATCTTCACAAGTGACAGATTTAATGGATTTTAGCTGCTTGATTAGTCTTGCTTTGTTTTTTTGGAAAGGTAAGACAAGTCATAAGATTAGAAATTGAGCAGAATTTAATGGAATAAGAAAGGATGCCTAAATATAGAGACAGACTCACACTGTTAGAAATATAATGAAAATAGATGAACTTGAAATTGCATTTATTGAAATTTAAAAAGTACATGAAGTCATACATGGCTAAATTGCACCCTAAAATATCCCAAACTGAAAATCTGTAGTGTCCTCACTGCCAAACAATACCAAAAATAGGGTGCAATGCCGAAATTAAAAAAAATCACACATAGCTAATTTCAAAGAAAATAAACAAATACTAAAGTACCTCAAATTGAAACTAAGCTATATGGTAAGAGGGGGTTATCTAAAGTAAACTCTAAAATGTTCCAAATCGATTGGGGGAGGGGGTAGTGGATTGTGTAGACGGGATTGATCAGTTCCTATCTAAACAAGTCTAGTCCTCTTATTTTGCTGAATTAGCAATTGGGTAGGTGGAATGACCTAATCAAATTTTTGTTGTCAACAGCCTCAGCCTGTACACAGCACAACATCAGTCCTGTACAGCCTCAGTCTGTGACAATATAGTCAAAAAGATCGACCTAATCAAAATGCAAACTAACACAGGCTCTTCCTATGTGTGTTAGCACGTAAGCCACCAAAACAACTCTTATTGTAAAGCGTCATGAAATGCAAAGGTGTAAAGGGTTTAGAACTTCCCTGGCTAGATTTTGACTTTTCAATTCTTTTTCTCATCGATTTGCAGCACCTAGAGGTTAGCAACAAAAAAAAAAACAAAGAAAATAAAAAGAATGAAAGAAAAATAAAAAGCCTAACAAATCCAAATAAAAGGTAATAGTATCAAGCACCAGTCCCCGGCAACGGGCCCAAAAACTTGATGCGTGCTGTCGCAACTGGTTCCTGCAAGTGCACAGGGTTGTTGTAGTACTTTATCAAGGTCGTATCCACAGGGACTGGGTTGATCCTGTTACCCTTCAAATAGACAAATTAGGCTCGAAAACAAACACTAAGAATGGATCTTGGGTGAATTGAAATATAAACTAAGCAATGAAATAAAACTAACAACAGAATTAGAATAGGAAGAGATCAGATTAAGTGAAGTCTTAGGCATCCAGGGTTCACATTCCTTGATTTTATGCTTTAAATTGCTCAACAGCCTCATCACAGGGTGAGCCTGTGGGTGAGGCTGTGACTGTGACTAATGCGATGTCTTGACGAGGCTCCCAACCTAAGGTACTATCAACGGCTTTCGATCTTATTAATAGTTCCTTAAGCTTCCATCTACCCCCTGTCACTAGAGTAGATGTCCACTTAAGGATGAAGTTTAATGTTGGTGCTAATACCCGCAGTCTCTCCTTATCTTCTTTCGAACGTCTGTAGAGTGAAGGCTGACTATTGTAGGTCTAGCACTCCTGACTTCTCCTTTCGGTCCTTCACCAGGCTGCTACTAAATTAAGAGGATGCTACCCAATAATCAATCAAGAATCAAATTAGAAATTGTGTTATCTCTTGACTATACTGTTCATGGCCTGAGGCTGTTGACTGCAAGGGAGTCAATTATAAGATTGGTTCTTGCAGGCGCTCTCAACCTATACTGCACCCATTTGCTTTTGCTCACAGGTGCCTCCCATGGCTCTCATCTTCCAGGTGCTTTTGCATAGGTCAAACTCAGGGGGTGAAGAATGGTGTTGAGGCTAATTCCTCAATTAATTTCTAACTCCGTCACAAGTTAAAAACTCAGGTTTGGTTGTTGTTGTTCTAGTAACTATGGTTTCTCCTTTCGGTCCTTCACTTAGCTACCTGTAATCATGCAAGGGTTTGACGGGAACTCAAACATGTATCAAGTGTGCAACAACCACAACAAGAAAACGGGATAAGAACATGTAAAGAGCAATTTATTACAATAAAACCAGGGATATGTTGCACCCCTTCAACCTAAGAGGGGTTGTTTAATTCATCCCCAGAAATACAAGAACATCAAAAACAAATGAAAGCATTGGGTTAGGAACAACTTGGAGGCTAGGGGCAACACGATTTCTGCAGCAAAAGCTGCAGAATTGTGTGCCCCTTGAAAACCCAAGTTCTGGGTTTTTCACCCTTGTTCCAGACCTTCAATGGTGGCTTGGGTATTTCTGGGTTATGCGGTTGTTCCGGGTATGGTTCCTCTTCGTCCTTTTTGTAGATGCAGCTCCCTCCTCTCTTGCTCTCAACTTGCTGGAAGGTATGGGCATTTGGGCAAGTTGGCTCGTCAGTTCCTCCAGCGTGTGTGTCAGGATAGGCATGATGGGCAGCAAGTTGATTGGTGGATTGTGAGTTCCAAGGCACCCTTTTCAGAGGATAATTGTTCTTTAAGGTGGATTCCCTCTGAGTGTCATGTACCTATCCCTTTTTCCTCTAGAAAGTCCACTGGGAACGTGAGGAGAATGTTTGTTTATGTTAGTGGAGCCGGTGGTTCAAGTGGTGAAATTTTATATTCCTTCAGCAATTTCTGAATTTTGTAGGATGCACAGGTTAGGGCTGTTGATGCATAGGCTGATGCTGTGACAGATCTTTTTGCAGCTCTCTTTCGATTTCTCCTCCAGTTGATTTCAGCCTCTTCTGTAGATGATGAAACGTCATAGGTTCTCTTTGGATAGAGGTGAGGATTGTGAGTTTCAGTGGGGATCTTGTGAATTGAAGATGGTCTGCGGCCTTCAAGTGAAACTGCAGTGAACACAGCCTCATCCACAGGCTCAAGGGTTCTGCAACAGGTTCATGCTGTGGCTGAGGTACAGGGACAGGCTCACAGGTTCCGCAACAGGCTCATGCTGTGGCTGAGGCTGTATCTTCAAATTCTTCATTGAAATCTTTCCGAATTGGTCGAAATGCACCTGAAATCACTAATCATGCAGTAAAGGGGTGGGATTATAGGAAATATGATGAAATAGTGCATATGGAGGCGTATGATCATAATGAAATATGAGCAATTTATCTCCAAAATCATGCCTAAAACTATGCATATTTCACACTCATCATTTGGCCAATTTGGTACTCCGATATTTTTTTTGGCCGGGCATATATCCCGAGATTGCATGGGCAGGCCAATCGTAAACCCCTGATCAGGCACCTGCTGATGTGGAGGCTGCCCGGGTATTTGCGCGTGTTACTGTAGCAAAACGACATCGTTTTAGAGGATTGGCTGGACATGTAGGATCCATGTGTCTTTGTGGGCTCCGCATGCTACCAACCCCGGGTTTTTCACCCAACCGACCCGAAATTTGTTGGATACCCGAAATGAAAGCTGACCCGATTTTGATTATTTATTTAACCATTTTTCTTTCTTTTAATCATATTTTATTTTTAAAAATATTAAAAATGAGTAAAACTTAATTTCCAAAAATTTTACTTGGTTTTAAATAAATACACCTTATTATACTGGATTTATTATTTTTAAAATTTTATTTTTTTCATATACTAATTTCTAAAAATTCCTATTTAAACTCTCCCACCGGTCTAAATTTGTAAAAAGTACCTAAATTTTTTTAATAATAATAATAATAAATAAAGAACGAGATCAAATCTCAAATGTAAAAAAATTAGAAAATAAATATTTATTATTATAATTATTATCTTGTGCTAGAATTAATTTTTTGAAAAAAATTTAAAATAATTATATAATAGTGGCATAAAATCTCACTTAGATATAATTTTAAATTATAAATTAGAAAGAACGATTATTGAACCAGATATATTGTGTTAGTTTATTATTTTACTTCCCTTATTTTTCCAAAACCAATACTTTAATTCTTAAGGGTTTTTGGATTTTTTTTGCCCCCATGTTTAGTGGTTTGGCCAATTTGGTACCCCAAAATTTTCTTTTGGCCGGGCACAGACCCCGAGATTGCATGGGCAAGCCAAACGTAGACCCCCGGTCCGGAGCGGTTTGGGTTCGGTATGGGAAGAATTTGGGGCTTTGAGTGAAGTGGGCCCCACTAAGCCACCGTGTCCGAAATGGCATGAAACGGTGACGTTTTCTCACTTAAAACGACGTCGTTTTGCTACAGTAACAAGCGCAAATACCCAGGCAGCCTCCACGTTAGCAGGTGCCTGACCAGGGGTCTACGTTTGGCCTGTCCATGCATTCTCGGGGTATATGCCCGACCAAAAAAAATGTCAGGATACCAAATTGGCCAAACCACTAAACATGGGGCCCAAAAAACCCAAAAACCCTGATGCGATCAGCAATGAAGCGGTTGTTAACAAATTGCGCAACAGCTGATAGTGGCACATTGCTAACTTTCCAACAGGCAGGATCCACCAATATCTCATTCGTGTGCATATTAATTCAGTTTTGAGAGTTTCACAGTGAAACGCCCCGACCCGTATTTACCGTACACAGTAAACACGTGCCGGAACTATAACGACCTAACCAAACCAAGCCCAGCATACAGTGTGTACAACAAAAACCCGGGCTCAACAGCCCAAAATAGAAAACGTCAATAACAACATAACCGGCCCAATGGCCCAACAATAGCAAAAATAATGCACAGCGGAAGACTTAATAACTCACAAGACACTGTATGCGACACAGATGCAAACTATGGATCCAAGACCTGTCCAAGGGATGACGCCGCAGCCTGTCTGGATTGCGATATACCTGAACCACAAATAACTCAACCTACGGGATGAAAGCCCGCAGGTGAGGGGTCAGTCCGAAGCGCCCACCGGGTAAACCCATAAGCAAATATACATATACAACAACCGTAAATTTCCAAGTCACATCACCGACAATAACTAAGGTTCTCACGAACCTTAAATGACACACTTGTGATTCTAGACATGCTATTCCAATTTTATTATCAGGGCCCCTATCACAAGTTAAATGATGGCCGTCGCCTGGTAGCCAAGCTAGCTAGCCCGTGGACCCCTCCCTGGTACCTCCACGTATAACTGGCACAGACAGGGAGCAGACCTCAAGCACACTCTCCCCCAGCGCCTAAAAATAATAATTGGTACAGACAGGGAGCAGACCCCAAGCACACTCTCCCCCAGCACCATAAAATAAGATTACCATCTGGTTGTTCCAACATTTAACTGTGACTTACTAGATGTCTAAGTGTTTCCATTTTATTATTTTCTTTTCCCTCGACTAGTTACTATATTTCTATCATCCAACCATTATCTCAATATCCCGAGCAGGCTCGCAGCCTCTCCGATCATCTGGATGACAATCAATACCAAACTGTCATCACATAATAATACCCCCGGTACTCAACTCACACAATTCTACAGTCAACAACAGCAATAGTCTTACTTATATCCACAATTCCAACATCATCAATAATATCAACAGCAACAATATTTTCAACAACATCAACGACAACAATTATCAACTTAATTCATCACACAACAACCATACACAGCCACAAAGTTTCATACCGGCAAATATCACATATAGCAAACAAACAACAACTTGATATCACGGGATGTATATAAATATTTACTTAACCTCACCTTAGCCGATTACTCAACTCTGAAAATCCTCAACCGGGTCCAAGGCCGGTTCCACAGGAGGACCGCTCGATGCCAGCTCCTATATCACAAATAATGTATACTCACATAAAATGCACAATAATTGATATGCAAAAGACACGCAGTACCATAAATTATGTATCAAACTTACTCGGTTAACCATACGGGTTATATTCCTTTACCACTATTATTCACCATTTAATTACATAACATAGACCGTGAATATTATCCATCATTATGCCCGGTTATAATTCCAATAATAATACTACGATAATACCCTTTTGAAAGTAATTATACAATATATATTCTTTTCTTAGATTATAATAATCCCCGGATTATCATATGTTTATTTTCCAAATTATTTTCTTAATATATGTATCCTTTCTAGAAAGTAGTTACTATATAGTAATTTCTTAAAAGATATAAATCATACTACCTTGGTTTCTTGTAGTTAATATAACAAAATAATTACTTTATTTATTTTCACAAAATTACTATGTATTTATGTTTCCCAGAAATATATACTCCATATACTTTCCAAATTATAATTTCCATTATTAAAACTTATTACATTACCCTCAATATATATATATGTCCAAAATAATTATGTAATATATATACTATGTCTTATATCCAAGGAAAATTAATAATCGCATTTATACATATATTTCCAGAAAATATAATTATATATGTACGTATGTATGTATTATTTTTTTTAAATATACATGTTTAATTAAAAACCAACTGGGCCAAAAGAATTGGATCAAGCCATGGTCTTAACCCACTAGAGCCAGGCCACTATACCAAGTCAGCAGGCCCAAGGCCCAACCCGCTGCCTTGGATCCAGCAGCCACAGCCCAACATTACCATCAGCCCATACCCACAACCCTAAAAACCCAACCATCCAACGGGTCAACCCGCCCTAACCATGAACCAAACGGGTCATCTTCCTCCAGCTCACCTTGCAAAGGCGGCGGCACGGGGCTACGGGGCACGGGAGCAGAGTGGCGGGACGACGAGACAAGGAAGAGCGCGGCTGTAGGCACGGTGCCTGTTGGACGGCTGCAGATGCGGGTCGCGGAAGCGGAACGGTGGACTGGGTCGTCGGGCAGCGTCACTGGAGATTGGGGAAGCAGCGGCGCGACTTGGTCGTCGACGGTCGCTGCGAGCGATGCAAGGAGAAGGCGACGGTTCGCGGGCGGCAGGGGCGGCGGATGGAGAACACCGCTGCTGGAGGCGAACGGCGAGCGGCTGCTTGCTTCGTCGGATCGTCTCCTCAAGCGACGGCCCGGTGGTCTGCAGCGACGAGCGAGGCCGCGAGGAGGAGGACGTCGTCGGCAGCAGGGGCAGCGGTTGTGGGGTTGTCGGGTCAAGCGAGGAAGAGGAGGGGCGGTAGGGCAAGGCCGGAGGAGGAAGGAAAAGGGGAGAAGGAGGAGGAAGAAAAGGGGAAGAAGGAAGGAAGAGAGTGGGGGCGTCTCGGTGGTGGCCGGTTGTGTTTGTTTTTGTTTTTGTTTTTTTTTATAAATGATGTGGTTATGCAGGTTGCAAAGAATTGGGCAGAGGAGAAGAAGAGAATGGTGAGGCTCGGGTGTGTGTGCAGGGGAAAAGCAGGTAGTCACAGGTTTCACAGGGAAAAAAAAAAAGAAACGAGCATCTCACGGGCAACACAGGCCATCACGGGTCTACAGTGGGTGGCGGCTGCGTGACTCAATCATGCAGTCGTGTCCCGACCGGACCAGAAAATAACCGGTACCCCCTTAGTTATTTCCCGGTGTGATTTTTTTCGAAAACCCGAAAAATACCAACTTAGGTCCCAAAAATCCACGGAAAAATCACGGGCGCGGGAAAACTCTCGGTTTCGAAAAACGACGCTCGATTTATCTTGAATTAATTACCCAAGATTAAATTTAAAGATAAATCACCGTATAACGACTTTTACAGACCCGGTAAAAATCCAAATTTTTACCCGGGCTGTTACACACAGGCTAATACAGATCAGCATGTAGTGAAGCTGGTATTAATTATCCTCCACGAATTCTGTTTAGATCTGTCCCATATAAACATCGCCAATTAACCAGCACATTGTTAGATCGTCATCTGTACATAAAAAGCTGCTGAGATTCTTCTTGCTGAAGTTGGGGTCGTACTTGTGTTTGTTATTCATGGATCAATGGTGAGCATATTATTTCCGTTTTGCCTTACTGATGTTGAGAAAAATGTTTCGTGATAAGAACATGAGAGCAAATGGAATGACTTTTTATTGCCATATTTTCTTGGTAAGCCAACCGCACTTCTTAAAGCAGAAGTCATGCAAGCAGCATAACGTGCATTACTGTCCCCGGTTGCAGTCTCCTGAAAGTTAGTAATGACGATCTTAGAGTTAGGCGGTCAATGGAATGAAGATCAGTGAAACTTCTCTTCCGCTAGGAGAGAAGAGATGGCTACTGCTGTTGGAATTTCTAAATCTGCTTGGCATAGTCGATCTAGTGGTTTGGCCTCAAGATATTATAGTCTATCAATTGTTGAAGAGCATTTGTCCAGGTTGAGATCATCACAATGAAATATGGAAGAGTGTTTCCTTTTGTTGGATTTGTGTGGTACGGTTACCCTAGGGATGTCTTTCAAAGGTAGTGCTTTCAAGAACTTGATTCTTGAATCATCCCTATTTCCTGGCTTTTCAAGTAAGGTTGAAGCATTTATAGCCAGCAGAGAAGAAATAAAGCATTCTGCAGATGATGAAAAGTTTCACTTCAGCACTCTTGGAGATGCTCCAAGTCTGTGGCTGTGGATGGATTACTACGTTGAAGGGAACGGTCTTGCAGTTTTTGTTTCTCTCTATCGTTGATTTTCTCCTAAGGCAATATCAAAAGTTTACATTTTCAAGGTTATTAATTACCATCTAAATCGCTAAGGAGAAGTTGACGACAAGGAAGTTAATAAGAGAGGCCAAGTTGTTTACCTTGATGGGAAAAAAAAGGGTAATGCGCTCCAAGTATAAAATAAATTGGACAGAGTCCAGAAAGTTGAGAACCAGAGTTGGACAGCGTCCATATACAATCGTTAACAACCACAGTTTCCTTGTTGAACATTCTCAAATCAGTAGTTTCCCTTTTGTTGGCTTCTGTCCCTCTATACATCTCAGTGTGACATATAACCTAGACCTTAATTAGACAAAAGATTCTACTTTTAATTGTCATTGTGTCACCCAGCCTTAAACATTGTGCATCAAGAGAAAAGAAAAACCAAATCTGCTGTATAAACAAATTGTCAGACCAAAAGTATACATGGATTATCAGTTATCTCTACCATTTCAAGTAACAATCAATTAAGGTGGATGGCATAACAGAAAACTATTAATACTTGTGTGTGATTCTATTCTTCCAGTTTCTTAAAGTTGGCCAAATGTCTTCAGATACATGTTCCAATATCATTTCTTTCTATCATTACTCTAATACCCAACTCTTACAAGGGTTTTAGTAATTTCAAGAATTTAATCCATCAGTGAACCAAAGACGAGAAAGAGTAGGACGCACTCTTCCTTCTCATTAGTCCAGCTGACCCTCCTCGTCAGTTCTTATGCGCATATTGCACCCGGATGTTTCTTCCTTCCAAAAACTGAAAAAATCCACAAAAAGGAACATCAACAGGCAATAAAAACCCTAAAACAGAAGAAGAAAGTAACACAACATAGAAAGTACTGAGAATAATAAAGAGTGCGAGACAATACACACACCTGACCATCCATTGCTTTTAAAGCTGAACTCGCTGCATCTTCAGTACGTAGTAAAGTGAACAAAGCCATAACCTTTTGACTTACCACTCACACGATCGCATATAACTTTAACTAGTATTAGGATGCAGATAATTACCATTAGAAATTTCTAAAAACTGTCCAGAGGCAAGTAGAGTTCACATGGCTATCACCTTCAATTATTTCACCATGCTGTCTGAAAGCTTCCTTTAAAACAATCTCATTGGTATCATAGCAAAGCCCTGCAGTTGTAATGCATAAAACTGGTGTTATGCATCTCTGATTAATTGTATTTGCTATCACAGCTGTCGATTAAATTGATTTTCAGCAGATGAAATAATGTTACAAATAATTTGGAGCTGGAGGCAGAGGTTGATAACATTTTCCTTGGAAGAACATGACGGGAGGGAGTAATTACATCAATCTTCTGACACTGCATTTGAACATGCTGCGGTAGTAGCCCAAGGGGTCGCGAACCACGAAGAAATACATGGAACATAGGCTTGCAAGTTCTGGAAAAGACCACAATCAAAAGAAACATATGAGTACACCATTCTCATATGTTTCCAGAAGTTACTCTCTACCCTACGGTTACATCGATGACACACACCACCCTGATACCTCTCCAGCAAAAACTTGAAGTTGAAATAGAGGCAAACAGAAACTTCGTTATTCAGTAGGAGGTACACGCTCAGATTTCAAAGGAGATTTAGCTCAAATGTCAACATCTTTGCCTTTTTTTTTTTCTTATGAAAACCAACTTCATGTAAGCACCGATTTTAAACTGGGGGAATTTCAGTGGTAACATCGTCCAGAAGAATGCAGATATAAATGACCATAAGCATCATTCAGATGTGCAAGTCACCAGTTCCAAAACAAGACTAAAGTTGGTTCAGACCTTGTATCAAACATACTACATGAAAAATTTAAATCATTGAAATCCATCCATAGGAAATCATCAATTGAGAAGCTTAAAAACCTCACATACTCCTCAATCACTTTCTTCAAAAGAACTGAATTGGTGTCTTGCTTGAGAGGACAAGCCGGTTGCAACTCAACCTCGGGAAAATTGATTTTGCCCTGGAAATGTGGACTTCGCTTGTAGTTGTGGGGAAACTTTATTATACACACTGTACAAGTAGTATTAGTTATTACTTACTAGGGTAATGCTATTTGCCACTACATATATCATTCCTGAAGTTTAAATTTTAAATTTTAATAGATTAGATATATATTTAAGTTTTTTTGGTCTGGATATATATATTTAAGTTAAGTATTTATAAAAGATAAAAAATTTTGGAAACTTTACCGTTTCTTAATAACCTTCTTCTTGAGTGATGAAATTGAATGTGTACTCTTTCTCTTTCTTCTTTTTTAATTTTGAACGGGGACTCTTTCTCTTTCACATAGAAACAAAAGTACAAAATTGGAAAAATTGAAAATCTGAAACTGATATAAAACAAAATCCAACCCAAAATGAAATAATTGTAGATTAGTATCCGTATGAGATAGATAAAATAATATTGCCCTGGAAACACCAAATTTCGATTATGCCATGGTCTCCCTATGGATTTTTACCGTGAATGAAATTAGATCTTGAATGAAAGAGAGCAAGCCTGTGTGGATTTTTCCAGTGAAAGAAACACTAGATAGTCTATTGTTCAAGAAGTGAATATATACACACCTACATTTTGTCTCTGTGAACTGGGGGAGGAGAGCTCGGCAAGAAGATTGTACCATCAGAAAAGGAAAGAGGTCTGTCTCTTTCAAATATACAATATGGATTCTCACAATGCAATAGAGTTGGACTCTCCTTTCGATCCGAATGAATCATCCTTTGCACGAAGGATCTTTGCCTTTGCCGGCTAGGCAAGAAGATAGCAAGTTACAAATAATAATTAGAGAGTCATTAAAATAAAATTTCTCCTAAGTGGTGGTGCTTTTCTTGCTCCATCTATATCGTACCTGAATAAAAACGTAACGCGAAGGACATAAAATAAAATTTTTAAATGTTCTACATGCTTAGAGTTCATATAATTTTTTTTTTTATTTGTATGCGATATGGACATCCTCTCACTACGAACCTTGGAGTTTTTTTTTTTTTTTTAATCATTCATTCCACATAGTTAAACTAACAAATAATTAGTTCAAACTTTTCAAAATAAGCAATACACATAATACAACAACACTGCATAAGTAGCATACTTGAACAGACACATGTACTATATGTGTGATTGTTTCTAAACGAAATAAATTTCAAATTGGAGAAGACATCTAGTAGCAGCTCCCTATTCAATGGCACTAGTAGGAAAATTTAGAAGGTCTTGAACTGGCTAGTGCCAATTGAGCCTTCTGAGTATTCACATACTCTGTATAGCCAATTATGCCAGGTATTTTGTCATGTTGTGGAGCTGAAACAGATCTCTGTCCAATTGAGTACCTCTGCCAGATCAAGTGAATCCCCTCAACCGTATGTGACTCTTCACTAACATCCTTGCAGTCACCACCTGAGGTGTCGCACCCTGCTTCATATTGTAGCCAAAAAAGCCTTGGACGTATTAGGTGATACAAAACAAACTTCAAAACAGAACTAGCAAATCTCACTTTCCATTGACAAAATAGCGAGGGTAAGTATAGGTCCTATCTACCTGTCCTCGCTCTCCCTAAATTTCATTTCTCGGGAGTAAAAGCTCTGGGCAGTTTGCCGGGCATCACATTGCCTTCCAATCCACCATTGCCTTTCTCGCTGATTATTACTTTAGCCTATTTGCGCTTATCTTTCTTCCATTTCATGTCATCTGCTGAAATTTGATATACTTTCTGAGTCTTGCACGCAAGTTTTTCCCAACTCTGTGTCTTTGCTGAAGTATTAGCGGGTGAGTGATGATCTATTTCCCTAGCTAATTCAGCCACGGAATTCACCCACCCTTGATGCAGCTCCTTCACAATTGTTGAACCTTCCTCAATCCCTAACACACAATCTGCCTTCCTTTTCTTTCTAGCTGATTGTCGAGGTTCGCTTTGCACTTGATGCCCTGGTATCAACCTGCTTCCAACATCATCTGTGGAGCCTTGGACCTCTACAGACTGCCTTGGTTGGTCTTGCTCACCTTCCTTATTGCTTTGTTCTAGAACCTTATCAGCATCTTCAGATGCATTCCTTATTGCTTTGTTCTAGAACCTTATCAGCATCTTCAAGCGCATCCTTGTTAGTTTGACTTGAAGTCCCATCCTTTCTTTGCTTTTTAAAGAACGAAGGCATCCTGCCAGTATATTTCGTAGCTCGCAACCATGGTCTCTAACTGAGTAGAATCCTTTTCAACCCCTTCATCAACTCTTTTTGGCTTTTTACACCACCTTATCGCATGTGTGATTCTGCCACAACGGATACAAACTCACCTAGTCTTTCGTATTTAATCTTGACCCAGTATTTCTTGCTGAGTTGATCATACACATAAATACCAGGAATTAAAGGGTTCTCTGAGAGGAATTAAACCTTGGCCTCACAAAGCCTCGCCATCCCTTCAAATTTTTTATCTTATCCACAAGAGTGACATTGACAGGGAACACATTCAACAACCTCATAATCCTAGTCTCATTTAAAAAGCTTGACGGGAGTTCAGGCAGTTGAATCTGTTAAATATCCAACACCAAGGATTTGATCTTGGTTGTTATTATTATCTAGTCAAAGATTAGGATTTAGTTATCTTGATTGTATCTAGGTAGTTATTATCCAGATTTGGTCTTAGGTTGTTATCATTTAAAATATCTAGATTAGATATTAGTTAGCTTTATCTATTTTTCAAAGTTTGAAGGAGATTGTTAGTTTCCTAATTTCTATGTTAGTTGTTAAATTTGTAGCCTATATACAGGCCCTACTTTCTAATGGAAAAGCATTCCAAGCATTAGAGCTTTCTAGCATTTCTTTCTTGAGTATTCTAAGAGTGTATTCTCTCTTTTCTTATTTGTTGTCTTATTACTACTCTTTGTGAGTTTTTCTATCTTTCCTAATTCGGGTTCAGCACGACCGGCTTGTGCAAGTTAGTCTTGCTTAGTATTAGTACAGTCTGTCTGTGCAACGAGGTTGGTTGTGTGAAAGGTTAGTGCTTTGTGCTGCGCATAGTTCAACAATCTGGTAGCGGAGCATTGTTCACGTTGTGGTAGCGGAACTTTGTTCAACAATCTAGTAGCGGAGTAGGTCCTTCTTCGGGAAGTCACGTAGAGGTGTTTTGTGAGAATCTTTTGTCGATACAATGACCGACCTACAAGTTATCGGCGCAATGGAGTAGCTCAACAACAACAACTATAGTACGTGGTCAACCTGCATGATGTCCTACTTGCAAGGACAAGATCTGTGGGAAGTGGTCAATGGTACTGAGGTAGCACAACCAGCAGATGCAAACGGAGAGTTGCGGAAGTGGAAGATTAAAGTGGGCAAGGCAATGTTCGCTTTGAAGACAACAGTAGGAAAGGAAATGTTGCAATGCATACATAAAGCTGAAACTCCGAAAGAAGCTTGGGATACACTTGTCACTCGATTCTCTAAAAAGAATGATACGAAGCTTCAACTTTTAGAGAACGAGTTGTTGTCGGTGACACAAGGCAACATGACAATAGCACAATACTTTCACAAAGTGAAGTTCTTGTGCCTTGAGATTTCGGAGTTGGATCCAGAAGCGTCTATCGGCGATTCCAGGATGAAGAGAATTCTTATCCATGGTTTAAGGCCAGAATTTAGAAGCTTTATTGCTGCTGTACAAGGTTGGCCAAAACAACCATCACTTGAGGAATTTGAGAATTTGCTAGCCGGTCAAGAAGACTTAGCTAAGCAAATGGGAGGAGTCTTGCTGAAGAATGAAGAAGAGGCACTCTATGCAAAGAAGAGCAAGTAGAATTCCAAGCAGCATGAAGGTGGTGGATCAAAGAAGAATGGTGACAAGTTTAAAAGTCATCATGGTGAGACGAGTACTTGTGAAGGAGGCTCGAAGAACTATTCCAATGGAAGGAGGTTCGAAGGAAAGTGTTACAACTGTAACAAGAAGAGACAGCGAAAGACTGTTGGTCTAAGAAGAAAGCCATGGAGAGCAATGCTGCCACATTCAAAGATGAAGAAGAATGGGATGCTGAAGCATTGTTTGCTGCAGAAAACGAAGATTTTGCATTTATGGCAACAACACATAATCAAATCGATTATGTGAACAACTGGATTATTGATTCAGATTGTTCAAACCATATGACAGATGACAAAGTCATACTGCAAGATTTGTCAGAATTCGATGAAGCATCTACATGGTGGTCCTCAGATAAGCAAGCACTGTCAGATTCAGATAATCTGAAAGAAACAGTGGAGTCTTCTCAAGTTCAGCTAAGTTTAGGAGAAGCTGAAGTTTTAGAAGATGGTGAAGATCATGTAGCTGTAGCTCAAAGTCCTTGGCAAACAGGTGTGCACCAAAGGCCAAATGAAGAAGTTAGGCCGAGTGAAGATGGTGAGCCAAGTGGAGATAGCGAGCCGAGTGGAGGAGGCGAGCTGAGTACAGCAGAGCATGGAGAAGGTGAGCCAAGTGGAGATAGTGAGTCAAGTGAAGAAGGCGAGTTGGTTGCAGCTGAACTGCCAGCTCAGCCGAGAAGATCGGTAAGACCTAAGAAGCCGAATCCCAAGTATGCCAATGCTGCTGTTGTAGAAGATGTGAAAGAACCTGATAGTTTTGAAGAAGCATCTTTGAGCTCAAGATGGATTAAAGCTATGGAAGAAAAGCTTACAACATTGGATCATAACCAGACTTGGGAGCTTGTGCCACTGTCAGGAGGAGTAAAGCCTATTTCTTGCAAATGGGTTTACAAGATAAAGCGTCGCACAGATGGATCGATTGAGAGGTACAAGGATCGTTTGGTAGCTCGAGGGTTCTCTCAACAGTATGGACTAGACTACGATGAAACGTTCAGTCCAGTCGCAAAGCTTACAACTGTGCGAGTTCTACTGGCACTTGCAGCTAGTAAGAACTGGAACCTGTGGCAGATGGACGTGAAGAATGCATTTTTGCATAGGGAGCTGGATCGGGAGATCTACATGGATCAACCAAAGGGTTTCGAGAGTCAAGATCATCCCGAGTTTGTATGTAAACTCCGGAAGGCCCTCTATGGACTAAAACAAGCACCAAGGGCCTGGTATGGCAAAATTGCTGAGTTTTTGGTCCAGGGTGGTTATGTTGTGACAACTGCAGACTCTAGCTTGTTTGTTAAAGCTAGTGGAGGGAAGTTAGATATAGTGCTGGTGTATGTGGATGACAATCCTCACAGGAGATAGTGAAGAGGAAATTCTCCAGACAAAGCAGAATTTATCAGTTCGCTTCCAGATGAAAGAGATTGGACAGCTTAAGCACTTTCTTGGTCTTGAAATTGACCTTACACAAGAAAGTATCTTCCTTCATCAGAAAAAATATTGCAAAGATTTGCTGAAGAAATTTGGAATGCACGATTGCAAACCAATATCGACACCTATGGAGCCAAACGCCAAGTTATGTGCTCATGAAGGAAGAGATTTGGAAGATACAACGATTTATCGTCAATTGGTGGGTAGTTTGATATATCTGGCTCAAACAAGACCAGACATCTCCTATGCGGTCGGTATGATGAGTCGGTACATGCAAAACCCAAAGAAGCCTCATTTGGAAGCAGTCAGAAGAATCTTGAGATATGTCAAGGGTACACTTGACAATGGAATTCTGTACAAGAGAGGCGGAGACTGCAGATTAGTTGGCTACTGTGATGCTGACTATGCAGGTGATCATGATACCCGACGTTCAACTACTGGGTATGTTTTTAAACTCGGATCTGGAGCAGTTTCCTGGTGTAGTAAAAGACAACCAACAGTGTCTTTATCCACAACCGAAGCAGAGTATCGAGCTGCAGCAATGGCAGCTCAAGAGAGCACTTGGCTTATGCAGTTGCTGAAGGATTTACATTAGTCAGTTGATTATGCAATTCCTTTGTATTGTGATAATCAATCAGCAATACGTTTGGCTGAGAATCCCGTGTTTCATGCAAGGACTAAACACGTAGAAGTTCATTATCACTTTATTAGGGAAAAAGTCCTTGAAGGAGAAGTGGAGCTGAGGCAGGTAAAGACTGAAGATCAAGTGGCAGATGTGCTCACAAAAGGCTTAAGTGGAAACAAGTTTGAATACTTCTGTCATCAGCTCGGCATGGTGGAAAGAGCGGGAGTTGGTGTTGAGGGGGAGTGTTAAATATCCAACACCAAGGATTTGATCTTGGTTGTTATTATTATCTAGTCAAAGATTAGGATTTTGTTATCTTGATTGTATCTAGGTAGTTATTATCTAGATTTGGTCTTAGGTTGTTATCATTTAAAATATCTAGATTAGATATTAGTTAGCTTTATCTATTTTTCAAAGTTTGAAGGAGATTGTTAGTTTCCTAATTTCAAGGTTAGTTGTTAAATTTGTAGCCTATATAAAGGCCCTACTTTCAAATGGAAAAGCATTCCAAGCATTAGAGCTTTCTAGCATTTCTCTCTTGAGTATTCTAAGAGTGTATTCTCTCTTTTCTTATTTTTCGTCTTATTACTACTCTTTGTGAGTTTTTCTATCTTTCCTAATTCGGGTTCTGCACGACCTGCTTGTGCAAGTTAGTCTTGCTTAGTATCAGTACAGTCTGTCTGTGCAACGAGGTTGGTTGTGTGAAAGGTTAGTGCTTTGTGCTGCGCATAGTTCAACAGAATCCAAATCATAGATAGTCTGCACGGTATTTGGCTGATAGATAAATGGGGCAGCCAACGTTGGGAGTTAGTGTGTCCATCGAACATTAATCATGGTAACCCTTTGAAAACTCTTTCACAATCGGATCCATACTCAAAGCCAAGCAAAAATAAGTTGTTACCTCTGTCTGTGACTCTGAAGTCGCCAGTGATGTTCCAAACCTTGTCTAGATTGGATTTGAAGTTTCCGGCGGAGAACTTCCTTTGTGAGTATACCTAGAGACAAGTATGTCTTATCATGTCCCCAAGGTTTCCTCCATGATTTCCTTTGCATCACCTGGGAGACGTGCTTCAAAATGCACCACAAAGTCTTCTTCCCATATGTTGACCTCAGGGACATTCGACTCCTCCATGGTGTTTAACTCAATTAACTCTTTGCACTATAAAGGTTGAAGACCAAGATGAGGTGCTTCAAGAGAAGTAATACTAGAACCAAGACTCTAGATTTAAATGAATTTAGGGTTTACTATAGATATAGGGTTTGAACAATTGAGGGGTTTAAGTTCCTAGTCGAAGCTGAAACTATGGGGATCGGGATGAACCATGTTTGTAGAAGTAGAATGTGTCTTTCTGATGGAAATTTAGGTTATGATTTAAGAAGAGTGACTCACATAAGGTGTCGAAGAAAAGAGATGAACAGTAGACAGGTTGAGAGATGCACAAGAGGTGCAAATGTTTTCATACCTTTTGTTTGTTATGCTCTAACCTCTCCCATGTCAATGTCAACTTGGCCAGACACGTATTGTGTAAGCCCAAACAAGCTAAGAGGGGGGGTGAATTAGCGATTAAGAACTAATTAAAGCTTTAAACAATAATAATTGCGGAATTAAAAAGGAGAGAAAGGCAAACCGATTTATACTGGTTCACACACACACAACCCGTGTGGCTAATCCAGTCCTCCGAGAGACTCTCTCGAAGATTCCACTATCACCGTCAAGCTTC
>JAKUCV010000489.1:49544-113079 GCA_028386065.3 Turnera subulata | reverse complement strand
TCCATAGTTTGCATGTGTCGCATACAGTGTTAGTGAGTTATTTAAGTCTTCCGCTGTGCACTGTTTTTAATTATTATTGGGCCAATGGGCCAGATTTGTTATTTATGTCGTATCACTATTTTGGCCGTTGGGCCGAGTTATTGTTTTATACACTGTATGCTGAGTCATTTTGGGTTGGGTTGTCACAGTTCCGGCACGTGTTTACTGTGTACGGTAAATACGGGTCGGGGCGTTTCACACCATCCAACCACAAATTGGATTCTAAGGAGTCAAAGAAAATAAGTCGGTTTAATCCAGCGGCAATTGGCAAATTGGTTTAATCCACTAAGTCAGTTTAATTAGCGTAATATTGAGTTTCTTCTATTCTTAATAATAGATCATAACAACACACTCGCACCATCCAACGGCAAATTGGATTCCAAAGAGTCAAAGAAAATAAGTCGGTTTAATCCAGTGGCAATTGGCAAATTGGTTTAATCCACTAAGTCGGTTTAATTAGTGTCATATTGAGTTTCTTTTTTTGTTATGATTTTTACACTAAGTCAGTTTAATACCCGAATACAACCATGATTGAGGCTGAACTTCTTGGTGCCCTTTCAGCATTTCGCCTCCTAGGACATGAGCAGATCAACCCGAAAAGAATTGTTTGATTCTGGTTAAAGATTTAACCACTAATCTCTATCCAAATATTTAAAGCATGTCTTTCTCATCCTGAAAAATTTCTGCCCTGCTTTCCTCTTGAGATTTACGCTATTTCTTTCACTCTGAGACATAAATAAGGTAGTTTATGATTTATCTTTCCTCTTGAGATTTGGGCTATTTCTTTCACTCTTTTATTGACATAAATAAGGTAGGTGGCTTATGATTTATCTAAGTATGGCCCATTACAACAATACTTAGCAAAAAAACTATTAAATTTTAAAACTTTTGATTTTAATTCAATGTTTCGTTTTGTACTTCAGATTTTGAAATTGGCCCATTTCGTTATGAGAAGCCATTTCCATATTTGGATTGTGACTAACGGATACCATGACAGATTTTCTCCGGCAAAGTATGTCCTTATCACTTCCTTCGAGTGAATGATTTGCGAGGGATGAATTCCTTATGGGGTTTTGAGATGAAACAAACCGATTGCCCAATAAGCTTCTACTTTTTGGATCTATAGTGCGATCAAGTTTAATCAAGGAGGCAATCAAAGGGCTTTCTAACTCTCTTTCCATTTGCCATTAACATATGTTTCTTTTCCCTTTTAATATCCCCCATTAACAAGTTTCTTATTTATCCTTTTTGACAGCAGATGATAAACGTGGAGAGGAGTATCATCGTAGGAGGGTTTTTACACAGATGAATAAGATATGGGTTTTTGGTACGGATGGTACCCATATTTTATGGTTTGAGACAATCATGTACCTACAACTTTTCTCGAGACAATCATGTACCTGGACTTTTAACGGGCAGGTCAGTCATGGGTCTCGGGCTGGGTATCTGCTGACCTGGAAGCTGCCCAAAATTGGGCTGCTGCCCGTAACTCAAAACGACGTCGTTTCACCACGATGCGACGTCGTTTAGCATCCACGTGGCAGGTGTGGGTCCCACCATTCTCCCAGTAGCTTTCCACCCGATTTAACAAGTTCTTACCTGATTCGAGAGGTTCAACTGAAGAATTAAATGACCCGATATACCCTTAAAGTTCATTAAATATTAATTTTTTATATTTGAAGAGATAAATGATTGAAATACAATATGGACCATATTTTTATCCCTAAATTTTATCCTTGATTTTCTCTATAATTATTAGACAGTATTTATTTGTTATTTGACAGAAGGTTTAACCGAATAATCAAATGGCCCAAAGCATCTCCTATCTCCCATTGGGTTGAAACTTCTTTTTGACAAAAGTATATTGAGATTTCCAATTCTTTTCAGTCAAAATCGCCAAATTGTAAAGCTTTACCCCAATTTTTTGAAAAAACCCAACTGTCCACCAGAATTAAAATACAATTAAGTAAATTACTTTTTTTTTCTAGTAATGAGATAATTATATAAAAATAAAAACTATTTAAAAAATGTTTAAGAAAAAAATCCCAATGGAAAATAATTCCTAACTTCCAATTCAATAAAACCGAGCTCTGTCATTACAACAATAAATCTATATGATGATGACTTATAAAAAAAAACACAACAAATCTATATAAGATTACAACTAATAAATCAAGTTAGGGAGGAGGACACGCTGTCGACGCCGCTGCAAGTGATGAGTCGCAACTGCCACCGTGATCGACCTCATCACTGCCCGATCCCTTGCTCCCATCTCCCCTATCCTGACTTGTGTATGCCTTGCCAAACAAATAAATAAGCAGATCGGTTGGTCTCCGTTGCCCTCCTTCGACTCGATAATCCCTCTGTTCAACCTTCATAAATCAATTCTTTGCAGCAAAACCAACAGCACCAACCCACCAACAACAGACAACAACAAAACCATAATACAAAAAAAAAAACAAATTAAAAAGCCTTAGAGAGGAACAAGGAAGAGAGGAAGGAGAGGAAGAAAGAGAAGAGGAGGAACGACGACGGCTCACCGGTCGACGGCGGCGCAAGCTCCAACTTTCCTCTTTCTTTCACGCACAGGAACCAGGGGAGAAGGAGATAGATCTTGACGGTGGTGGTGAGAGAGGAAGAGAAGGAGGAGAAGAGCAGAGGCATATGAGGGGGAGGAGATCAGGATATGGTGATGTGTTCAGCAACAGAGGAATCGATGGAAGGGAATCAAGAGATGATTGAAAGATGGGGTAGAAAAATAGAGAGAAAGAGATGAGGGAGAGGTGCGGGGATTTTGCTGGTTGTGTTGATTTGGTTAGGTAAATAAAAAATCAAGGGAAGATTAAGGATAAATTAGAGAAAAATTAGGATTTTTTAATTTTTTAGAGGTGCGGGGATTTTGGTGGTTGTGTTTGGTTAGGTAAATTAAAAACACTTTGGATTAATGTAAATAAATAAAATTAGATTTATTAATGTTTATTTGTTAATAAGCAGCAAGTGTTTTTAAAAAAACCAAATTGGGTCAGGTTATGGGTTGGTTGGTTGGTTGGGTCATTTAATTCTTTGGTTCAACCTCTCAAATTAGGTATGAACCGGGTGGAAAGCTACTGGGAGAATGGTGGGATCCACACCTGCCACATGGACGCTAAACGACGTCGTATCGTGGTGATACTACGTCGTTTTGATCCACGGGCAGCAGCCCAAAAACGGGCAGAAACCACGTCAGCACATGCCCCGCCCGAGACCCCTGACTGACCTGCCCGCAAAAACTCCAGGTATGTAATTGTCTCGAGAAAAGTTTTAGGCACACGATTGTCTCAACCATCAAAATATGGGTACCATCCGTACCAAAAACCCTCTTATTCATTTAGAAAGACAGTTTGGGTTTTATCTATTTAACTAGTACAATACCCGTGTGTCACACGGGAGTCAATAATGATGCATTAATATTTATTAAGAGAGACAAATTAAATGTGTATGTATTAAAAAATAATTTCATTCTAAAATAATAATAATAATAATTTCATCCATTAAGAAAGATTAAATGGTTTTTTCTCCACTGATAAAAAAAATTAATTAGTTAAAAAAAACATAGGATAGAAAAGAAAGCGATTATGAAAATATAACAATAATACTCACTTATATGAAAACATACAATTCAAAGGTAAATTATTTTAAGAGTTTGATTTGGAGAAAACTATATTAATAAGGGAGAGACTGCATGCATTCAGTAAAACTAATAAATCTTATTACTATATTAAAAAAAGATAATTTGAATTAAAAAAAGAACTTCAATATCACTATTTTTAAAGTAGCCTCAAATAATCAAACATCTAACTAATATTGAGCCACATGTCCTTTTCGTATCCTTTTAAATTGCCATGTGTCACTACTTTAATAACTCTTGAACCATGTCTCTGCTATATATATATAAATGTCCAATCAGCAAATTAAATGAAGCGTCCCGACCCGTATTTACCGTACATAGTAAACACGTGCCAGAACTGTAACGACCCGACACCAACGTGAATCAGCATACAGTTAACAAACTTAACAAATGGCTTAGCAGTTCAATAAGCTGGCTCAAAAGCCCAATATCAAAAATATGCAACTGGCCCTTCGGCCCAACAACAACTACACATCACCCGATCTCGGGAGCATCAATAACATCACAACCGGCCCAAGGCCCAACAATAGCAATAAATAGCACAGCGGAAGACTTAATAACTCACAAAGACACTGTATGCAACACTGATGCAAACTAATGGATCCGAGTCCTGTCCAAGGGATAACGCCGCAGCCTGTCTGGAATGCAACATACCTGAACCACAAATAACTCAACCTACGGGATGAAAGCCTGCAGGTGAGGGGTGAGTCCGAAGTGCTCACAACCATGGATAGACGATCAATATGCAACACTATAAATTACTCAAGGTCGAAAACAGACACAACAACCAATCACACCAAACCAAAAGACTCGACTCAAAACTGGTCCAACACCAAAAAGACTTAAACAAAAATCCAATTTTTCCAATTTTATCTTTCCGGGCCCCGTCACGAATAAGCTAGGGGTCAGACCTGGTTCTCAACATATTTTGGGTGCCAGACCAAACCAAGAGAGCCCATGGATCGACATCCCAAAATAGTAACCCAGGGATAGACATCCCAAAAATAATCACGGGATAGACATCCCAAGTATAGACATGCTTATCACAAGTAACCCAGGTCATGGCCACCACAAAACAGTCTCAAACCATCGAGTCGTACCACTACTTACCACGTGACAATTATATCATCTTCATCCAAAACCAAATCTCAGGGATCAACATCCCTAACCAAAACACCGGGATAAACATCCCTATCCAAAACCGAGGATCGACATCCTTATCACAATTTATTATTTATTCCATTATTCGTTATACCAAAAAGACACAGGGATAAACATCCAAAACTCAATGCACGATATACCTCCCAAAATCAGATCATGGGGATAAACATCACAACACTCAATCAAGATACTGGGATAAACATCCCGAATCAAACCACAGCAAATGCAACAATCAACAGTGCAACAATCATCAAACACAACAACCGAGTAATATAGGCACATATTGAAGGAAATCCATCCTCACCTTAGCCGATTACTCAACTCCGAAGACAATGACCGGTCCCAAGCCGGCCCCTCGGGAAACTGCCCGATATCAAAACCTATACAACAAAACAACATGTTCACATAAATACACATAATTGGTATGCTATGATGCCTTAAATTGTAAATTAAACCCCCCCCTCGGTTATACGTTATCATCTCTATAAGATTATTTTACTTGCCAAAATATAATTACCAAATATTATTATTTTATTTTTTCAAATAGGTATTATTATATATACTTAGTGAAATATTCCCCAGAATATACAATACCATATTTATTTCCAAAACATTTACCGAAAGTAGTCTTACATATATATTTCCAAAAGTTATTCCCAAAATTATTTACGTTAACGTATATATATATTTTCTAAAATATTTTCATAGTATATATATCCTTTCCTAAAATTATTTACTCTATAATAATTTTTCTAAGGATATAATCATATACTATATAATTATATTACTTTCCAGAAAATATTTAACCAATTTTTCAGAAGAATTAAAATCATAAAATTTCCATAAATATTATTTTCCATAATATAATTTCCTAGAGAAATTAGTTGTTCATATATTTTGAAATATATCCATAGTGTATATATTAAAGCTATTTACAATATAATAATATATATATATATATATATATATATATATATATATATATATAAGAGATATAAACCATATCACAATTACCTTAATTTCTCAAAAATAATAATATGTCAAAGTATTTATAATTATATATATATATATATATTCAGAATTACATTTTTATATATATATATTTTTTATTTTATTTTTATTATCAACGGACTGGGCCAGATATTAGTCCAACCTATCAGAATGAGCCCAGGTGCACCAAGCCCAGGCCAAGGCCTACACAACAGGCCCAGTGGATGAGCCCACAAGAACCAGCCCGGACCAAGGCACAAGTCTAGGTCCATGGGTCAGCTCATAGTTCCAACCGGGTCTGCCTTGACCCATCGGCACAACCGGGTCGAGCTTGTCCCAAGCTCATCTTGTGTGGGTCGACGGCGGCCGCGCAAGAGAGAACATGCGGCGAGGCGAGGCTGCGTGCGGTGGTGGCGTCGATCCGAGGCGCGATTGCAGGTGGTGGAAGCGACGACTCGAGGAGACACGGCAGGAGGAAGGCCAGCGTCGTTGGGTTGCTGCGAGTTGGGGTCTGCTGCGAGTTGGGGTCTGCTGCGACTTGGAGGAGCGGCGACTGGCTGCTGTCGAACGAGGCGACGAAGACGAAAAGTAGGGAAGAAGACAACGCGGCGGTTGCTTGTCGTCTCGGTCGTCGTGCTGCAGCGAGGAGAGGAAGGCGGTTCCGGCGGATCTGCTGGTGGAGGTCGGTGGTTGGTGGCGCGTGCGTGGAGAGGAAGAGGAGATGGTGGCCGGCGGTGGTGTGGTGTTGTCGGTGAATGGTGTGCAGTGTTTATTGTTTTTTTTTTCTCTTTTTTTTTCCTTTTTTTTTGGTTTTAGTTGCAGGAGAGGGGCTGGTATGTGTGTGTTATTTTTTTCTATTTTTCTTTCTTTTCTGGTTTCAAAGGAAGAATTGGCAGGAGTGATTGTAGGAAGAAGAAGAGAAAGTTGTAGGGAAAAAGCTGGCAGAGTCACGGGCAGCACAGGTAAGTCACAAGCTTCACAGGAAAGAGGCGGCTGCGTGACTCAATCATGCAGTCGCGTACCGTCCGGACCAGAAAATAACTGATGTACCCACTTAATTATTTTCCGGTGTGATTTTTCTGAGGATTCCGGGATCCGAAAAATACCAACTTTGGTCCGTAAAATCCACGGAAAAATCCCGAGCGCGGGAAAAGACTCGTTTACGAAAAACGACGCTCGATTTACCTTGAATTAATTACCCAAGATTAAATTCAAAGGTAAATCACTGTGTAACGACTTTTACAGTCCCGGTAAAAATACCAAATTTTTACCCGGGCTGTTACATTAAAATTATTTAATAGTAATTAAATGCACATGTCAGATGCCACATCACGCCTAAAATTGTTAGGCATGATGTGTGTAATGGTACCTAGCATTTTTAATTTAGTGGTACTTAGCATTACTATAATCACAAGAGCTCATAACAAATGTGTTTGTAATTTTTGTCAAGAATTTTGGAGAAAAAGAGTCAAGTAGTCAATAAAAACTACAAACAAGAACCATGATTACGATAAAGATTAATAACAGAAAAGATTTATCATAGGAATTTATAATTGTTGTGTTTATAGTTTATTACCAACAAGAACTATGATGAAAAAAATTAAAGTATAGTCGAATAGTTAACGTAAGCTATAAAAAAAAGACAACAACCACAAAAAGAAATAATAATAAAATAACGATATAATTTAATAATATTCTTCATTAATAATATAATTTAATAATTAAAATTTTGTAATTTTGAATATCAAACGATTAACAAATATTATTAACAATAATTGATTTATAAATTCCTATTCAACTACATAAATTAATTCTAAATAATAAGTATCCGTTTGCCTAGATTATATTAAAATTTTTTTGACTTAAATTCTTCTCAAAATAATGAATAACACTACAACACGTGATTTAAAAAATATAATACTATACACCTGCATCGCACTCGTAGAAAAACTAGTAACTTAAAAGGCCAGAATCAACAAAGCAACGCACAACTCCGACACAACAAGCCTGTAAACACGTGGAAAGTACACAATTTTGACATCCCTATCACCAACCAAAATAGATACCCAGTAAAAGTAAATGAGAAACCTCACCTTGAAATCTATTCAACAAGGGGTTTGTTAAAAAAGCCTAATCAAAACGAGCGATAATCACCATTTAAATTCTATGTCGATTCAGCCCGAACTGAAAGAAATTGAAAACAGAAGAGAATTGTCCACCTGATATCCATTTTTGTCTCAAAACAAAATCCAAAGACTCATTCTTTATCCACAGCAAAACTGAAATTAAAGTGAGGTATTTGGGATGAGTAATGTCTTCTTCTCTATTGCCATGTTCTGGGTCCGGCGGACATGGGACGAGTAAGCCTAGGTACTGGGTCTAGGCACCCTGGGCTGTGTGTTTAGTATCGTTTTACTTTGGACTCCTGAACGGCAGCGCTGCATCCATGATGGAGGTCCTTGCTTTGCCACTTTTCAATGGTATGCCTCGTTAAAGAAGCCGACGTAGAACCAAAAAACTGCAAGCATCATTAAACTTTTGTAAGTCTCTAAGCTCAGGTTTTTTTTTTACCTTTTTCTTATGACTTTTTAAGGTTTGTTACTCATATCATATGAGTGGTTTCAAGCTGAAGGGGAAAAAGGGGGAAACAAGCAAGAAACCCAAGAACAAGAAAGGGAAAGGGAACAAAGCTGAGAAAGCGAGAACACTAATCAAGCGGCCATGAGGGCTGCAAAATTGCATATTGAAGAGATTGGCTCCAAGAAATTCTCAAAAGGTAACCCTTTAATACAGGACCTACATTATGCCATAAAGATCTTTTCAGCTGAGCTCTACTCTGAAGACTTACACATCCTGATGGGGGTTAATTACATTTTGACCCCCTGAATTCTAGTTTTATTTTGACTCACTTCCTGAACTTTTTTTCTCATTGACCACCTAAACTTACAATTATATTCAATTAACCACCTCCGTTTGAATGTTTGGGCTTCCGTCAGTTTAGATAACAGAATAAACAGATATGTGACATGTGTCAAAATCCTAACCGTCGATTTAAATCATAACATATAATATCATTAAAACAATTATGAAATAAAATTGAAAAATTAAAAAAATTAAAGAACAAAAGACCAAATTTAAACAAAGCAAATATTATAAAAGAAAGAAAAGAAATGGGGGAATTGTTCAATTAAACAGACTTCATAATTAGTTAATTCTTGCTTTGTAATTGAAGAAATCCCAATTAATTGGAAAATTAGCAGAACTTTCTAACAAAGAGGTTTGCAAACCCATAGAATGAATTTGAAGTTGATGTACAGAAAAATCATTCCAATCTGATATATTCCAAAATAAGCCCATATCATTCAAACTGTGGCCTGGAATTTAACAAAACCAAAACATATTATGTTAATAAATCGCTGATTCATTATTTCTCGCATTTTTTTTTTTGCAATAAAGCGAAAATAGATTGCAATTTGACAATCAACAGCCCAACACTTTTTCTTTTACAATTTCAAAAAATTAAAATCCAAACAAACAAAGAGGAGTGGTGCTAATACCCATTATCCGGTGGGTTTCTTCTCCACCAGCTCCAGGCACACTTGCCGGAACCTTGAAGCCCCAACGATGATCGGTCCAGAACCAAGGGCGCCGATGCAACGACGGCCATGACACAAAGTTTTCTCTCTTCTCCTTTCTCCACTAGTACGGGGTTTGGTTGGTGTTGTTGGATTCCATAGTTTTCCTTCTTTTCTTCTTTTTTTTTTTGTTTTTCTGTTTTGGGTTTTGTAAGGAAGAAGAAGAAGAAGAAGAAGAATGAAGAAGAAGGAGAAGAGGGCTTTGGCTATGTGATTTTTATTGTCTTTAGTTTTGGATTTTATGGAGAAGAAGAAGAAGGAAGGAGACGAAGAGGGTTTTCGTTTTGTGAAGAAGGTGAAAGGTTTGAGTAATTTTTGCAGTAACTGCCGAAGAATAAATTTAATGAGCAAATTTTTTTGACATAAAATTTAATCGGTTTCTCTTTGTTTTTCGTTTCTTTTTTTTTATTTTTTTGAATTTCATGTTTTATGTGAAAATAATAAATTTAATGAACAAGATTCTTACACGTGTCACACATTTGTGTCACCTGGGAAGCTAACTTAACAGAAAATTAAGAAACCCTAACAGAAGTGGTTAATTGAATATAATTGTAAGTTTAGGTGGTCAATTGATGGAAAAAAAAAGTTCAGGGGGTGAGTCAAAATAAAACTGGAATTTAGGGGGTCAAAATGTAACTAACCCTCCTGATGGAGCTCATACAGGTCTGTTGTAATTGACTTGTTCTTGCTTCTTATTTCTTTTCACTTGGAAATTATTTGGTAGTTCCTATCTTTGTCTTTTTTTCTTTCAATTCTCTCTTTTGGTGTAGAATGCGCTAGACAACAACTATCCAGATGGATAGAACCTCCTCTCGAATATGTGCTCACAGGAAAAGATATTACAGGACTTGATGCACCTGCAACTCGGTTGATTTTCCACAATGGAGTTGGGGTTCTCCAAGCAGAATATTGAGTCACTTTGTAGCATTGGCCTCTCCACTAAGAAACGGAAAAGGGAGTTTGGACTTATTGGGGAGAAAGGTAAGCTTAGCAATCATTCTTTTATGTATTTGAAATCTATATTCAACTATATAACCTTAATTCTAGGAAGTGAAGAACTCCTTTTACTGAAACCTGATGTTTCTTGTTACAATTCTTGCTCCCTTTTACATCATATTAGAACTACTACAAACTTATTTGGAAGTCTAATTTGACACATGCTCCCTTTTGTCAGCCACCTGTAGTCTTATACATTTAATTTCTTTAAGTGGTATATCATGAATTAGAAAATGGTGACGGCTTATATAGGGAAGAGAGGCAGCCTCCTCTAGAAACTAAATTTATTGCCTGATACGGTACGGTATCAATTAGAACCTTCACATCATTTTGATTCTTCAGTTAAACAAGATTTTTGATATGTATCATATCCCCATCTAATGTAAACTTGGTTGTTTCTTTCTTTATGCACTAGAACATCAACAGTCACAAATTATGCTTTTCTGTCTAACCATATTAGCTCCCCCTGATGTTTCATGCAGGAATTGGCTTTAGGATCGTCCTTATATATTCAGCAATGAATATACGGTCAGATCAGTGAGAAGCCTGACCAGCACTGTGGCATTGGTTATACAGTTCCTGAATGGGTTGCTGCAAAACCTTGTGCCTCAGATATCAGGAGCGTATATGGTTCTGAAAATGCCTTGCCAATTCCGATCATTATCCTTCCTCTAGGGCCAGAGAAGGTGGAAGCTGCGAAAGTGCAATTGTCTCAGCTGCACCCAGAACATCTTTTTCTCATATCCAAGATAAAGAGATTATGTATTAGTGATAACGAACTTGGTAGTAAAGCTCCTGACTCAATGGTGTCCATATGAAGTGAGCTGCATCATGTGGAGCAGATGGAAAAAACTGCAGAATCTTCTTTTCCTGAGCTTAACAAGGTAAGGCAGCCTATTAAGGAATTACTAAAGAAATCAATGGTTGTTCCTTGTTCGTGTGATCTTCACTGCAAAATACTTTTCTGCAAGCCAAATGAAGCAATAAGGATCCTGCCCAAGTTTCAGTCTCTCTTACTGCGGTTGCCGCTTCCCTTGGTTAGATTGGATTTATTTGATAAATTCATCTTGGATTCTTTCTTGGAACATGAGTGGTATAGATCAGTGCTGGAATTTCTTGGTATTCAATCTGCTTGTGGTTCTTATGATTGCTATGCGATATGCATCAAGGAGTGGAACCTTGCTTTGCTAGCATTTGAAGATGTTTACATTGATCTACTTTGTTTTATTGCTGAGGGTAGCGAAGATGCTTTTTAGAGATATGCCAGTCCTGAAGTATGTCAACCATGAAGGAATTGTGGAGATATGCACTAATGCTCAAGCTTCAGGGCATGTATATAAGGTAAGATATACCAAGATCCTGAACTTCTGCATGGCTGAACGAAATCAACATGGAAGTCAGATGCCCTGGTAGCATATTCTTTCTGCCTGATACAATCCAGCAAGCTTTGGTGAAGCACGGTAGATTTCATTTTCTTAAACACTGGCTAGCAAAAGAAGCGCGGGTAATGTCTTATTCAGCATCAAATTTTGCAGATCATCTCTCTAGCTTTATACAGACAAAGAAGGATCCAAAACTTGTTGTTTGCTTAGCCCAATTTATTTTTGTATCCCACAAAATGAATTTCATGGATGAGGTTGCTTGTCTTGCATCTGCAAAAAGATACGTATTATCGATGGCTCTGGCCACCTAAGGACAAAAAGAGTTGCAACAGTTGTGTCTGCATCATCAGGAAGCAAATGGATGAAGCTATTTGGACCTAATTATCCTTTTGTAGAACATTTTATGTTGACCTGGGAGAAATTTATGCGGAGAGTAGTCAATTTGCTGGACAACATATACCAGAGAAGCAACTCCTCAATTTCATCACTAAGCACTGTGGAGTTTAAGATTTGAATGGACTTCCCCCTCCTGATGCTCCATTACAAGTGGCAAGTTCTAAGCTTACATGTGACCAGGCTTTTCTGCTGCTAGATTGGATACGTACAGCAAGAGCTAGAGATCCTTGTTTGCCTGTGTTGGAAAATAGTGAGTCCACCCATAAGGGGTGCTCACTTAAGCCCAACTGGGCCCAACTAATACAGTATATAAGCCACTACAAGGGGAGGCTGAGACACTACTGATTGTAGACATTGTACATCTGTTGGGTAAACACAGATAACCTGCTTACTGCATTTAGGGTTTAGACCGTGGAAACTAGGAGGCCGATCCGATACACTGTGACAGTCTCTACCGACCAGTAATCCAAGCCCTGACTCCTGATCCTGACAATGCTTCCGCTTCACTCTTACAGATAAGTCCTCTTATCTATTCTATGTATATGTACACTGAAATCCTTCATTGGTAGCGGAGCCATTAGCTTGTTTTCTGGTTAAATTGATATGTTCAGTTTGTTCAATCCATAGGAATTAATTTGTTCGATTCATTAGTCAATTTGATTAATTTTTGGATCGCATATTTGTGTGATTTTCTTTTTATGTTATTAATCACGGTTGATTTCTTGTATCAAATTATACAATATATGATTGTATATGATCTGTGTATATTTATTGGATGATTAATTTTGTCCAATTAATCATTGTTTTATCATCGATTCATACGTGTTATTGATGATTGGCAAATATACTATTGTATTGGTGAAATACTGGTTTTTTTTTGGAACGTGTGACGACAACAAGCTCAAACTCAAGACCACTGTCCACGGTTGCTCACGGCAACCAAACCCGTCTCACTCTGGAGACGAAGGTGCGCTGCTCAAGGCGGCATGAAAAGAGACCCGCACCCTCCTGTTTTTCCACTGCACACGGCGGCGGCAAGGACAGGGGCCGCTGCTCACAGCGACAAATCCAACCGGCGAAGCAACAACCGCAGCAGCGTCACAGACGGTGGACGCGCGACGGCGGGGCGATGGAGGCTCAAGAGGCCGTGGTGCATCGACGAACACGTCGTCAATTGCGACTCCTGGGTAGCGACGGTTGAGCGAATCGAGGAGACGGCCGGAGCAGAAGCTGGCGGCGTTCGTCGCTGTCGATTAGCGCCGCGCTCGTGCTTTCCTCTTCGTTCATCGTTGCTGGCTGGGACGGGCGGCGCAGGTTGCAGGGGCGCGATTGGTTCGCGTGTCCGGTGGCACCCGCGGCTGCTACGGTGGCGAGCGTCGCCGTTGCGTCCTCCTTGGCCGCTGCAGCCTCGCCCACCGTTGGTTGCCATTACAGCTGCGGCGGCAGCGATGCAGCTCCGGTGGGAGTCTCTTCACAAGGTGGCGGCAGCTCTTGTGGGTTGATGGAGAAGATGATGCCTAGGGCATCCTTCACAAAACGAACGGTTGGGATTGATCCGATCGTGTGGCTGTGAGCCATCAAAAAAAAAAAAAGGAGGAAACCTGCCAGGCCGGACTTGGGCCGCTGAGGCTATGGGCTTGTGAATGAATTTGGACAACTGGGTAGTTCAATTCATTGGGCTTTAGTGGCACGATTTTGGACTACTAGGTAGTGTAATTTATTGGGCTTTAGTAGTCTATATTAACTGGATTTGGACAAATTTAATGGGCACAAGACCTATTATGGACCATTATTTAAGATATAAGGTCTTACTAATTTTATTTTGTATGGCCTATATTAAATATATAGTTTAATTAAAATTAATTTAGGCATACGGTTTAAATTAATTTCTCTTTTATGTGGCCTATAAAAATAAATTTTGATTTATTTTAGACAGACGGTCTAAAATTATTTTCTTTCTATCAATATATGGTTGAATAAAATAATATGGACTTATTTTAGACATATGGTCTAAATTATTATTTTTTATTGGGTTTGAAACCTAGTAAAAATGACTACAGGTTATTTTTTTTGAAAGAGATGATCCTTTTAGACATATGGTCTAAAACCAATTTCTTCTGTTGACATATGGTCAAAGAAAATATAATAATAATAGACTCTCTTTTTTTAGATATATGGTCTAAAAATTAATTTTATTTTGGGTTTATAACCTAAATAAAATGAAAATGTCTACCATAGACATACGGTCTAAGTAAATTTTGTTTTATGGGCTTTTGGCCTAAATAAAATAAAATTAATCGAGACAAAAGTCTAGTATTATTATATTTTTTAGAAGAAATGGTCAATATAAAAATAAATTTTTAGACACACGGTCTAAATAAGTTTTATTTTTATATCTCATGACCTTAGTAAAATTTGTCCATGTTAAACATATGGTCTAATTAAATTTTATTCTATGGCATACGGCTTAGAATAAAATTATGAAGGGTTCCAATATTTTTCTTAATAGATCCAAATAAAGAAATTAGTCACATAGACTAATTCTTTTGACATAAATTTTGTATTTATGTTCCTTCACCAGTAAAATACAATCCAAATATTTCTAGACCATTTTCTTTGTGAATTTGGCACGAGAAATATTTACCCAACGGTTCAAGCATGCGTAATACACGATTACCTGCTTTAATGTTAATTGGTTTAACATTATGAACTAGTTGCTATTTAGTTTAGCATCACATGTTAATTAGTTTAACATTGTTGGATTGTTCAACTTATAATCCACATGGGATTATAACATTATGCTTGACAAATATGTTGTCTGGAGCATGATTAATGCTTATTTGTATTATTGGTTAAATTAATTTTCATTATGCATTCAACTTTAGGACGATGACTGGGAATATAGTGAACTTTCGACTCCGGGTTATGCATGTGATTATTAACTTAGTCAATTGAAGCTTAGCATTATACATGTATGTATGTTGAACATTATACCTTATATGTGATCCTTGTGTATTTTATTTTTTTAAAATATAATTACTGCTTCATAAATTATTGTCGCCTAGCTCAACAAAAGGTTGATGCTTAATGACGGTAATTATGAAATCTGGAATTTAGTATTCCAATATGTGCTGGTAGAGCGGAAGTGCTCTTGTGATCATCAATGTAGTCATGAAAGTTGAAGACAGATCAGTACGGCAAACCATACAATGCAAAGTACTGTTGTAACAAAAATGTTGCAATGATGACCAAATGGGTTATTTTTCAATGATGAAATTGGATAGTACGATGTGGTAGTTTACTTTGCATGAGCTAGCAAACTTTGTGTTTACGGCTGTTTTATTTTGTGTGTAACTGAATATAATTCTTAGTGAACTATAGACTCAGTAGCCACACATTATATTGTATGGAGATGTGATAACTGATCAATGTTAAGTCTCACATGGAGATTAAATGTTTTGACATGTAAATGGCAACAATAAGGTGTTGCTTTGATACTCATAGCCTACAAGTTAGTCTTGTATAACATATGAGATGTGATCTTACATGATGTGTGTCTTTTTTGACATGTCTTGGTTTTAGTAACCATACATGTTTTCATGACAAATTATAAAATTGATTCTGGTTCAATTTTATATGGCTTTAGTCTTACTACCGAATAATGCTAGAATTGGTCATACGGACCAACAGAGAATGCCAAGGTTAGCAAATAATGTTTGCTTCCTAGTATTATACAAGTAGAATTTTCTACTTGTGAGTGTTATCTAGCTGATTATTGACCATTCGGTAAAGTGATTGAAGCCAACTCTTCATTGTTATTTGTCCACCTGGACATCTGCGGGTCCATTCACGTTTGGACTAGGCAAAAGCATGTAATTCATCATTTTATTCATTATGCCCAATTATATCTATTTAATTTTCTATTTTTGAGGCATTAAGTTGTTTCTAAAGCTATATGAGCTTAATAGAAAATTAACTAGATATGAAGATACAAGATCTTCACGTTAATTGTGATCGTTTTATCGATCGAATCAGTTGGGCATGTGATGAAAGGATATAGTGCATTGGTTGAATATTCCTAACAATCTATGATAAAATGTGTTATAGAGTGACATGATGGAATGCTTCTCTAACGGTTAAGTAAACGAGGGCGCAAACCTTATTGCCACATGGGTAATAATTAATTGGTTGTTGCCTATATGCTTAACAATATGCCTATATAGTGAGTTACAACTACTTTGCATGTGTTGTAGACTAGAATTCTACCCACCAAGTGTTTTAGTAACCTTGGAAGTTGTGCTGCTTATACACATTATTTCTCTCTGGCAAGATGTGCCTTCAGAGGAAGACAAGTATCTTATAAGATACTCACTAACCTTAAGGGTTATATATTTATAAGCCAGCAAAACAGTGGGAGCATAACTGAGTTTAAACCAACAGATGTCACATTCTTAGTGAATGAGTTTCTTAAGAAGGTTGAGGTAGGTTAAGGCCTTTCTTTATTTGAGGAAGAGGATTAAGACGTGCAAGGATTACTTCATTCGAGTGGGAGGATTTTAGCAGATGATGAATTAGTTTCTCATGAATAAAACTTCCCCATCATCAAGTCCCAATAAAAGTAATCTTGTTGTAATCTTTTTGTTCCAAGTGGGAGCAATAGAGATAGATCTTGTTCTTAGTAGGAGCGAGATTAACGTTTTAATCCGAGTGGGAGCCATGTTGATCCAAATAGGAACAACATACTTGAATCACAATTTAGTGTGATTCTCATAAAAGACTATCGTTGATGATTTGACATCAAAGATAGTGGGTCTTTTATGATATTCCTACATGATGAGCCTAGAAGAGGCTGCCTCAAAATCCTTCTAAAGAAAAATGGATAAAGCCACGTGAAGAAAAGATGGAGTCAATGAGAGTCAATAAAGTTTAAGAACTGGTTGATCTCATTGAAGGACACAATGCCAATAGGAACAAATGTATTCTCAAAAACAAGCTTAAGGCTGGTGGCATAGTTGAGAAATTTAAGACTCAATTAATAGGTAAAAGATACACTACAGAAAGAGATAGATTACAAGAATCAATCTCGGTTTCTGTAAGTTTTACCTATGTATGGATATTTCTAGCTATTACTTCAAACTTAAAGTTTGGATTACATCAAACGGATGTAATAATGCCTTTCCCAATGAAGATTGAATGAAACAAATTGTGTTTGATTGAAGAGGACCACAAACATACGGTTTGTAGACTTTGAAGTCTATATTAGTCTTCTAATCCTCAAGGCATGTACCAAGTAAGTTTGCAATTTACATAGAGTATGTATATGACATACTTATAGCTAGAAATGATATGGAGTTTAATCAACAAGGTAAAAAAAACCTAGTTGTCATCTCAATCGAGATAGAAGATATGGATAAAGATTGCATATAAACTTGAAAGTAAGATTTCAAGATATTATTTCAAGATATTATTGTATTTCTCGTAAGAGAATTACAATAATAAAGCTTTGGAATAATATTATATGCATCAAAGTAATCCTATCTAAACTCCTATCAATAAATGCCATACTTTGAGAAATCGTGTGTCCTAAGACTCCTGATGAGAGTGATGAATAAGCCAAGTTCCATAACGGAGCGCAGTCGAAAGTTTTTTGTACACTATGGTGTATGATAGACTAGATATTGGTTAAACAAATGGCTTAATAGATAGATGTCAATCCAATCTATGCATAGCACATTACAAGTAGTTAAAAAGGATCATGGGATGTCTAAAGAAGTCCGCTGATGACAATTATGTCTCCAAGTAGGGAAATGTCCTTCTTGGTTGAATGCACAAGACTTGGTCATGAAAAAGATCTAGATGGTAGAAAAGTCTACATCTGGATATATATGTTCTTATTGAATGATGGCGCCTTATCATAAAGTAGTAAGACGTGATCATGTGTATTCTTGTCTGCGATTGAGGCTAAATGTGTAGCTCTCGCTTCAGCAGTATAAAATTCATTTGGTTGAATAAGTTCTTGGATTTGTGAGATGGATAATGCATAGAACACTGATATAGTGTTAGTCGACTATGACAGTGAGGCTGCAATTTCCATTCCCAAGAATGGTTAGTTTCACCAAATAAGTAGACTTCCGATACAACTATGCAGATGGCATTGTTGTATGCAAGGTTGTGAATGTGAAGTATCTATCTATAAGAGACAAGTGATCAGATGCACTATTTAAGCCTTTACCTTGGGATGTGTTTGTGGAACACATTGGGTATTAAAATTATGTAGGCTTAAGTACTTCACTTTATGCTTATCTTTTTTCCCAAAACTCACAACCTGTGTTTAATGTTCTTGCTATCAAATAAGTTGATTTGCATACATACATATGGATGAATGTTGTGTACATTCTTTATTTCTTTGTTCAAGAGTATGTCGAGTAGACACGAGGTTAGCCCTCTCACACAGGTAACCGCCTCCTTATCTTAGTGATAAGTGGAGATGAGACAGATTTTAAGCAAAATTATCAGACGGATAATTTGAGAGCTTGTGGCTTAAAATCATAAATGTCGACTATATAATGACATAAGGTCATTTTAATGGTGGAATACGTTCACCAAGTCTACTTAGTGGGCCAGATGTGAGTTCAAGTTGATGTGTAGATCTAGGAACTCAAATTTGGACACATATGGTGTCTAAATATCATCTGTACAGCATTCCATATGGGAAAGACATACGCTCCACGGGAAAGGAGAAAATGCTGTAGCACATGTTTCATACCATGTGTGCGATTTGTCGACCAAACGGGTTTACATAAGTTCAATCTCCGCTTACTGTTGTGTGAGACCCAGAGCCTTTATGGTGGCTCGATTGTGTACCCTCAGGACTCCGATCAGATACTTGAGATTCAGCTTAATGTTTGCTATCTTAGTGTGTTGCCAAAGGACCATGGACACTGATTCGGTCTGGCGGGACATGTCTAGAAAAGCAAGTTAAGTTGAGTTAAGGGGATCGTGAGAAGAGGAAGATCATTGACCGAAATCACATTAGTTTGTATTCACCGGTGCACCAATTATGACATACGGTTATAATTGTGAATACAATGTATCTTTAAAAGAGAGATCTTCGGCAGATTTCTAATGTGATTTATGATCTAGGGTACTTGCATACTTTTTGATCTACTTGCAGGTTTATTCTGGATGAGAGGCTATATATTCCTAACAGATGTATAGCATTTAGCTCTCACAGTATGCTGGTCGCACGGTTCTACTTCCCTGTATGGATGTTTGCAGTTTCTGATGAGAATTTGTTTCTCATGATTGTGTTTATGAGCACTCCCATTATGTGTGAGTGGGAGATGTTGGAAAATAGTGAGTCCACCCATAAGGGGTGCTCACTTAAGCCCAACTGGGCCCAACTAATACAGTATATAAGCCACCACAAGGGGAGGCTGAGACACTACTGATTTTACACATTGTACATCTGATGGGTAAACACAGATAACCTGCTAATTGCTTTCTAGGGTTTAGACCGTGGAAACTAGGAGGCCGATCCGACAAACTATAATGGTCTCTACCGACCAGTAATCCAAGCCGTAGCTCTTGATCCTGACAACGCTTCCGCTTCACTCTTATAGATAAGTTCTCTTATCTATTCTATGTATATGTACACTGAAATCCTTCAGCCTGAAAAGCTCATCACAAGTGTTAGATGTGGAAAGTGGTTGAAGGCATATTTTGGTTTTACTTGTCCTAGTCAATTCATTCCCTGATGCAGTCAGGAAGGTCATTTTTTACATGCTGAGGTACTTTATGGAAGACATAAAGATGATAGACCAGGAATTCTATCTAAACACAATTGGCTTGCATAACGATGAGCTGACATTTCTTGGTGTGGCAATTGGGCTACCATGCAAATACAGTGAAACTAATGCTTCATCGGACCAGCATACGTGCTTCGTTTGGGATGAGCAAAGAATTGGCTTGTTCCTTACTATTGTTTGTGGGATACGTGAAGGCATGCAATACACTTGATGAACAATGGTTGGCAGCTGTAAGAAAAGATAGATGGCTAAGGACTTCTCAGGGTTATAGTGCTCCTATAGAGTTTGTGCTTCTTCAAGCTGAAGAAGAAGTTGAATCTATATTGAGTACTATGACAGATATTCCTGTTATTGATGAAGGATATTACGGAACCAAGTTTACTGCATTTTCACCTGAACTAGAGCTCCTTGGAGTGATGACCAATATGGAACAAGTGTGCAAGTTAGTTTCTCATAGTATAGTATGGTTTTCCCTCCAGGAGCGGTTCCAGTGAACAAGAGTAGTGGTATATTGATAGTCAAATGCATCCGCTTTTCTTGATCAGCAGTACATGTACAGATAGCAGATGGGAAAAAAATTCCAGACACCAAAACCCTACCTCTGCATTCACTAAGATCATGGGATACTCTTCCCTACTGAAGTACTGACAGACATCAAATCTGGAGGTAATCCAATGACACCTCACATACTGGTAGCTGCTTCAATTTCTGCAAATTAAGTTAACAGAACATCATTAAAGAAGGCCTCTGACTGCTTATAAGAAAAAGTGTGGCAGAAAAAACATTACACTGATGAATTGTTGTTAAGAGTCTTCAATACTTGATGATCCCAAAATAACTTCCCCGTCTAATTTTCCTGTAAGCTTATAGCATGCTCTCAGCTAAATACGTCGGTGCACATTAGTCCGGACTCGAAAGATTATTAATAACAACACCCTTGCAAGTTAGGGAAAGCTATGAATAATCAAAATGCTCTCTTACCTCCGATCGAGTTGCTCCCCTAATAATAAACACAAAGATATGCCTGCCCATTTTGTTGCTTGATGATGAATGTTCTAGTACTCTTCCACTACTGGACAATGGAGAAGGAAAACGAATAGCAGAAAGATGCAAAAAGCAAAGAAACATAGAATCAGAGCATTTCAAGATGTTGTAAGGTGTTGATACTCTGACTACAGAAATAAGTTCCTCCTTACATTACTCTTGGTGCAAACTGCTTACGGGGGAAGAGAGTCTCCTTAAATGGCTACTTTTAGAATAATGGCATTGAGCCCATGTTCGTGTTCGTCTTGATTTATGTTGACGTGAGAAGCTGATCCTGTTAACCAGGTTTGCCCGCCAACTGTTTGTTAAAATATCACTTTTGAATTTTGGATATTGTAGGATAAACTCATCCATCACATGTTAAATTTTGTATTATAATATGCCTTTGGTAGGTGTCCAGTATTAGTTTAATAGAATGTGGAGAAGAATTCTAGAGGTTTCAGGAGTCTTAACCGAATAGAATACTTTTGTGCACTGTGAAGAACACATAAACCATGTATAAAAACTCTGCTATTGTACCTGTTTTGTGAGAATGAATGTAAATTGTCTTCTCCAGCAAAACTTGAAAACAAAAGTAATGTCTTAATCGTGAGATTACTGTCTTTGTCCTCTTGATTTTTGATTGAAATTGAAGTGTTCTTCTCTGTTATCAAACCTGAAAATTTCCTGTACTGTGCCATTGATTATCTTTCCTTCAATTTAACTGAATGAGCAGGAGTCCGTTTCACAAGAGTCGGAGATAACTCACAAGATGTATCACTTGTTCCTGTTGGTCCCGATGGCACTATCTTGCGGAATAATGATCAACAAGAAAATAAATGGCACAAAAAATTTAACGTGGTTCACCTAAAACTATTGGGCTACGTCCACAAGCTCAATCCCGCAAAAACTTCCACTATAAAATAGTAGGCTTACAAAGAGAGACTTCCCTAAAACATTTAGGGGTATAACAAAACCTAGAATCTACTAAAAAATAGTGTCCCACAAGGTGTTTTCCAAGTGTTTCTCAAAAAATACCCCAAAAGTATTTTTCCATTATTTTGTCACTCACTAAAATAAGATGGACTGTTTTGTCACTTCTGAAATTTAGAAGGACTAAACTTTTTCTTCCTCAAAATAGAAGGACTAAACTTCTTCTTCCTAAATTTAGAAGGACTATCTTTTTCTTCCCTCTCTTTCTTTCTTTCTCCCTTTCCTTCACTCTCTAATTTTCTGCCTATTGTGCTCCCTCACACACTCTTCCTCTTTGTGTGTTGTGTGTTTTTGTGGATGAATTCACTCCCTTTATATAGGAAATGGATCATCAAAATTTCCACAAATGGGTGCTTAAATTCCACATTTAGGTGCTATTTTTCTTCCTTTTTTTTTTCAACAGTGGCTGGCTCCATGTGGAGGAAACCAAGCCTAAAAATTCTCCCCCTTTCCGACTACATGGGGGGATCCACCATCCCGGCAGCTTCTCGGCAAAATTCAAACTTCCCTCTTGGAAGTGTCTTCGTCAGCATATCAGATCCATTCTTGTCTGTATGGATCTTCTCGAGTTGTAACATCTTCTTCTCCAGCACATCCCTGATCCAGTTGTATCTCACATCAATGTGCTTCGATCTGGAATGGAAGGAGGCATTCTTCGCAAGATGGATAGCACTCTTACTATCACAAAACAGTTGATAATTATCTTGCGAGAATCCAAGTTCAGTTAAGAACTTCTTCATCCACAACAACTCCTTGCATGCTTCTGTTGCTGCAATAAACTCAGCTTCTGTTGTTGACAATGCAACACACTTCTGTAGCCTTGACTGCCATGACACAGCTCCCCCTGAAAAATTAATCAGGTATCCTGATGTAGATTTTCTGGAACTAACATCACCTGCAATATCTGCATCGGTGTATCCAACCAGCACTGGTTTTTCTTCTCCATAACATAAGCATATTTTGGAGGTTCCTGATAGAAACCTGAGAATCCACTTGACAGCATTCCAATGCTCTTTACCAGGATTAGAAAGGTATCGGCTCACCATTCCGACTGTGTGAGCAATATCTGGTCTGGTGCATACCATGGTATACATCAAGCTTCCAACTGCTAAAGCATATGGAACTCGTTCCATCTCTCTTTTCTCCTCATCTGTTGAGGGACTCTGCTCAGAACTCAATCTAAAGTAGTTAGCAAGAGGACAACTAACTACTTTAGCCTTATCTATGTTGAACCTCTGAAGCACTTTCTCAATATACTTCTCCTGAGACAACCATATCTTCTTGACTTGCCGATCTCGAATAATTCTCATCCCGAGAATTTGTTTTGCTGGCCCCAAGTCTTTCATGGCGAAAAACTTGCTTAGCTGTGCTTTCAAGCGGTTGATTCTGGAGACATTTTGGCCAACAATTACCATATCATCCACATAGAGCAATAAGATGATGAAGTCATCGTCATAAAATTTTTGGACGAATACACAGTGGTCTGAAGTAGTCTTCTTGTATCCCTGTTGCCCCATCACAGACTCAAACTTCTTATACCACTGTCTTGGGGCTTGTTTTAAGCCGTAAAGGCTCTTCCTCAATCTGCAGACATAGTCCTCTTTTCCTTTCTGCTGGAAACCTTCTGGCTGCTCCATGTATATCTCTTCTTCCAAATCTCCATGTAGGAAGGCTGTCTTGACATCCATCTATTCAACCTCCAGGTTGAGACTTGCAACTAATCCCAGCACTGTGCGGATTGAGGTCATCTTCACCACTGGTGAGAAAATTTCATCAAAGTCTATCCCTTTCCTTTGACTGAAATCTTTGACAACCAATCTTGCTTTGAATCTAAGAAGTGGACAGTGCTCCTCATGCTTGATCTTGAACACCCACTTGTTCTTCAAAGCTCTCTTGTCTTTAGGCAGCTTCACCAGCTCAAATGTTTTATTCTCATGCAAGGACTTCATCTCTTCTCGCATGGCTTGAACCCACTTCTCCTTATGCTCATCACTAATAGCTTCATCATAGCTTTCTGGTTCTCCTCCGTCAGTGAGCAACAAATAATCACTTGAAGAATATCTGGTAGAGCGTTGCACAACTCTGCCAGACCTTGTGCGATAAGAAGAGCTACTTGATGGCTGAGGATGGTCATCACTAGCTGCATCATCATCAGCGGCATCATCATTGCCATCATCCTCAATAGCATCTGCTGGCTCATCTTCAGCAGGATCTTCTGGAATTTCAGGATGAATATCCTGAACATCATCTCCAACTTATCTTGGTATCTCTGTTGAAGGTAACTGAAACTCCTCTAGATCAACACTAGGCTTCTCTGCTTTGTCAATGTCTTTTACGGTTTGATCCTCCATAAAGACAACATCTCGACTTTAGATAAGCTTCTTCTCCACCGGATCATAGAACCTATAGCCAAGCATGTCTTGGCCATAACCGATGAATACACACTGCTTTGTCTTCGCATCTAGTTTGCTTCTCTCATCCTTGGGGATGTGAACATGAACTTTACACCCAAATACTCGTAGGTGATCATAGGAGATGTCTCTTCCTGACCACACCTTCTCTGGAGTCTCGTACTTAAGAGGAACACAAGGTGAATGGTTCAGCACATAAGCCACTGTAAGTAGTGCTTCAGCCCAAAAGACTTGTGGTAACTTCGAGTGAGAGAGTAAGCATCTGGTTCTCTCAATCAAAGTTCTGTTCATCCTCTCAGCTAAGCCATTCAACTGTGGAGTTTTGGGAGGAGTAAAAACTGATGTCGAATACCATGTTCTTTGCAGTAAATATCGAAAGGACCTATGTACTTTCCACCATTGTCTGTTCAGATACACTTCAACTTCTTTCCAGTCTCTCTTTCCACCATGGTTAGGAACTGCTTGAAAACTGCTAACACTTGATCCTTCGACTTCAATGTGTACACCCAAGTTTTCCGTGAATGATCATCAATAAATGTCACGAAGTACCGGGCACCACCAAGGGACTTGTTAAAAGGCCCACATAGATCAGAGTGTACCAGTTCTAGCACATCTTTCTTTCTAGAAGGAGGAAAGCTCTTGAAAGAAACTCTATTTTGCTTACCAGCTAGACAATGACTGCACTTCTTCAGCTGGATTTGATTTAATCCTGATAGAACATTCTTCTTAGCAAGCTTCACCATTGACTTCTCGCCCATGTGCCCAAGGCGTCTATGTCATAACTGGACCTTGTCTTCATTTTCTGCAACATTTGTCAATTGTTGAGGAATTCTCGCCTGGGTCACATACAATCTTGACACTTTTGTTCCTCGTGCCACCACCAACGAGCCTTTGGTGAGCTTTCATCTACCATTGTAGAAGGTATTATAAAAACCTTCCTCGTCGAGCTTATCAACAGAGATTAGATTCAGGCGCATATCTGGAACATGCCTGACATCTCTCAGAAGCAGCTTCATCCCGTTCGTGGTCTCTAGGCAAACTTCTCCTTTGCCGACAACCATCGAGGATTTATGGTTTCCCATTCTTACAGTCCCAAAATTACCAGGAGTGTAAGATGAGAAGAGTTCTATCCGTGGTGTAGCATGGATGGTAGCACCACTATCAACTACCCAGCTTGTCTCCTGATAGTAAGGTTAATGATGTCATCATCACAGATAACATTGAACTCTCCAAGAGAATTCGCTTCATCATCACTGCTCTCTTCTTTCCTCACATCCTTGCCTTTGTTCTTCTTCTGTTCTTTCTTGAACTGTCGGCAAAATCTCTTGATGTGGCCCTTAATCTTGCAGTAGTGGCACTCAACATTTGCAAATTTGTTGGACTTTCCTCTGCTCTTGTCTCTGCTACCTTGACCTTTGTTCTGGCTTCTCCCCCTCGTCACTGTGGCCAAGATTTCTGACTGTGAAGAAGAAGAACCTTGTGATCTTCGTCTCATTTCTTCATTCAGGATACCACTTTTGACGGTTGTCATACTCACGACACCATTAGGTGCAGAGTTTGTAATTGAAACCTTCAAAGTTTCCCATGAATCTGGGAGTGTTGCCAGGACCATAAGAGCAAGCACCTCATCGTCGAACTTTATGCCCATGCTAGACAACTGGTCCACGATCCCTTGTATCTCATTAAGGTGATCTGCAACCATTTTGCCTTCCTAGTATTTTACTTGCATCAACTTCGTCAAGTAAAACAGCTTGTTGTTCCCTGTCTTTGAGGCATATAATTCTTCGAGCTTCTCTCACAGTGTTCTAGCATGCTCAATGCCAGAAATGTGGTTGTAAACATTATTCTCAATAAATTGCCGTATATATCCGCAAACTTGGATGTGTTCAAGCTCCCACTCCTCGTCTGACTTATCTTCAGGTTTTACCAGACTAAACACTGGTAAATGCATCTTCGTCACGAACAGGAGATCCTTCATCTTGTTTTTCCATAGGTGGTAATTTGTGCCATCAAGAGTGATCATCTTGTTTATCCTCGCCTCCATCTGGATCAAAGACTGACTGGCTCCTTGATCTAGGAAATTCCTGGCGGTGAATAGTGCCCGTACAAGTGAAGGTAGTGAATTGAACTGATTCGATAATTCCCAGGAAAGATGGCCTAGCAGATCTCCTAAGACAGAATTATCATTCCAAGATAAATCCCTAGGAAAGACTGGAGGAACAAAGATTCACTTAAAATCCAGGCTCCTAGACAGGATTCACTTGCACAGTGTATTAATTCACAACCTATACCCGACAAAGCACGAACCTTCAGCTCCGCTACCAGTTGTTGGTTCCGATGGCACTATCTTGCGGAATAATGATCAACAAGAAAATAAATGACACACAAAATTTAACACAGTTCACCCAAAACTTTTGGGCTACGTCCACAAGCTCAATCCCGCAGAAACTTCCACTATAAAATAGTAGTCTTACAAAGAGAGACTTTCCTAGAACATTTAGGGGTATAATAAAACCTAGAGTCTACCCAAAAATAGTGTCCCACAAGGTGTTTCCCAAGTGTTTCCCAAAAAATACTCCAAAAGTATTTTTCCACTATTTTGTCACTCACTAAAATAAGAGGGACTGTTTTGTCACTTCTGAAATTTAGAAGGACTAAACTTCTTCTTTCTAAATTTAGAAGGACTAAACTTCTTTTTCTTCTCTCTCTTTCTTTCTTTCTCCCTTTCCTTCACTCTCTAATTTTCTGCCTATTGTGCTCCCTCACACACTCTTCCTCTTTGTGTGTTGTGTGTTTTTGTAGATGAATTCACTTCCTTTATATAGGAAATGGATCATCAAAATTTCCACAAATGGGTACTTAAATTCCACATTTGGGTACTATTTTTCTTCATTTTTTCTTTTTTCAACAATGGCTGGCTCTATGTGGAGGAAACCAAGCCTAACAGTTCCATCTATACATGGACAGTCATCATTGGAAAGTACACCTTTGCTAAGCAGTTCAAAAAGTTCCTGAAAAACTACCAGAAAAAACACTATTTGACCAATACACTGTTTGCTTCAAGGCCAAATCTCTGCATCAGGTTTTGAAATGGTCAGTTCTATTGTCAATTACAGACATGCGCACCAGATGGTTAGCAATTAATAATCTTCTTGGGGACAACAGTTTAACATTTTTGCAACCAAATATAGCTAAGGATAATAAAAAGCTGGAGGTAAAAGGTTCATTCACAGAAAGTGAGCTAATTGCATGCATACACACCTCTGAAAATTAATCTGGCGACTGTGATTTTCTAAGACCAAATATAGCTATCATGGGGTAAAAGCGTGATAACTGCCATTTTTCTTCAGTGTCATTGCTCTCCTTCCTGATGGCATGCTTCCTCTGAAAATTAATCTGGCGACTGTGATTTTCTGAGACCAAATTCTTCAATTACAAAGAAGCCAGTTACCTTCTTTTACCTTATGAATGTTGAATTGCGGAGAGAATGTGTTAGTGATGCTTTTTGTGGTATCTGCTGATTCCCCAAGCAATCTCATGATATGCACAGCTTCCATATCTTAAACTGGTAGTTTTGCCAACTAAACAATTGAGGCATAAGGACGGTCAAGCAAATTTGGAGATCAAATTTGTTACAAACATGTACAGAACATTTAGTTGCATAACATCGGCAAAGACAAATAATTCTGAAAGTAGAGAATTAAGCCAACCTTCATTAACCGGTGGCCGTTTTTCACCCTCAAACTTTTCAAGGTATATAACTGAGAGAATAATCAACAATCTCAACTTGTTTTTATCGTGTGGCATTCTGCAAACGAACTTTCTATCGTTTATTATAGTCTACACAAAATTGAAACATGAATAGATTTCTTCTATCTGTAAGTCCTTACTTCCTGCTTCAAGAATTTTATTGCCTCCTGCACTCCTGCGTCCAAAAACAAGATCCTGCTCCAGCTGCCCAATCCCTTTAAGACCCAGTTGCTCAATTTTTTTCATAAATTTTACCCACAATCTGAATCAATATAACAACTCGTTGATGAAGCACTTGACAGAGGAAGCAGTTGAACAAAGAAAAGAAAACGTATACACTTCACTGACTATCAAGTAATGACAAATGGTGAGAATCGATGGGAAGAGCACTTACAGTCCGTTTGGTATCAATTTGGAATTAGAATTGAATTCAAATCATTAAAAATTTAGAATTAGAATTCATTATGAAATCAATTTCCATGTCTGGTATACTTTCTAATAATGAGGAATTGAATTCAATTCCAACGTTTGGTATAAATCAAATTATCAATTGAATTGTTAAAATTACCTAAGTTGTCCTTTTACTAAAAAAACTAAAATAAAAGTATAGGGTCATTTTTGTCATTTAGACATACCAATACTTATCCAATAGAATTGAATTCCAAATCCCATAGGTTTTGCTTGGATTTGAAATATTACCAAAATATTGCTCCAAAAATAAAAAATAGAATTCAATTCCTATTTTTAATGAAGTAGAATTATACCAAACTAAGGAATTGATTTCAATTCTTGGAATTGATTTCAATTCCATGATACCAAACGGAGGGTTAAGTATAAGAATGACATTGATTTTAAAAAGACATTTTTGGAAACAAACACTATCTAGAAAGTAGAATGTGGAGGTTATCAATTTATTTTCAACTTATTTCCATCCATACTCAGGAATTCATGGCACATAGTATCGTGGAAACCATTCATGGATTATTGAAGCAATCTAGATATGTAAATAGCAGAAGGCATTAATTACTAGGCGTTAGGAGAAGAAGTGCATCAATCGCCAGCTAAGCAACAAGATGTAGGCAGAATGTTAAGACATATAACCAGGATTTGCAGAAGGAAACCTGATCCACAGTTCTGTCAGAGTATTAGTAACTCGCATGTCTCTGTCCGAGGGAAGTTGGGGATTGCTGTTTTATATTCCAGAAGATGATTCCATACACCAGCAGCTAGTTTTGTAGGTTGTCCTTCTGGATGCATCAAGCGATTGGCAACTTGATAGCGAATAAGAGGAATTCCTGTACATTAAATAAAAGAGTTCTTCATCAAGATCTTTTATATTATGAACAACATCATATTGATTTTGCTGAATTTAAAACCTTAGGGAAGCAAACACTGTAGCAATGGGAGTTGCCATCACATTAGAACACAAATTACGGTGACAACTGTCCTCAGTGTCAACGAAGAGATTCTCTAGTGCCCTTTCGTCACCAGTTATAAACACTTCACAGGAAATTTTGTGTTAGATCAAAGCATAATCACATGATTCAGCTTCCCATGAGGTAGAGAAAGGAAAATCCACTTTCCGAGCATAGGAATGCTGTTATTGCAGAGTCATTAGTCAGTCTTTCATTTTAAACATCAGTGTTCAAAATTTTATTTTGCGAATTGCAAATCCATTTAGCAGCACAAAGCCACAAACTACTTAAAAAGCTGCTCTAAGTTTAATAACTCGATGTGTATGATTAATACACACTTTTTGGGCCTTTAATTGGTTAAGTTTTGGGCTTGATTTTATTATTTTGTTTTAATTTATTTAGTATTTCATTTATTTTAATAAAGATAATCCTTTCTCCTAGTTTTGTTATTTTCAGGTATAATTTGATAGATGGAGATAGATTCTGAGCTTCTCAAAGATATGGATAAGTTGCTCAATTATCCTGGATGGAAATGGAGATAAATATGGAGAATTATCCTCATGTGCACACCTGCCTGTGCGGAGTGATTTCGGCTATGCAGAGATTTAAAATCCCATTATCCAGGATTTATCTTTCAAGATAATTGGAGGATATTTATTGAATTTGAAATTAGGATTATTTTATTGACATTTATCTATGTAATTAAATTCAAATAGATTATATTTGAATTTAGATAGACTAGATCCTAGATTTGAATTCAAATGAGAGATTTCCTACCATCCTTTCCTGGAGCCTATAAATAGCAAGGCATTCTAGGAGGAAAGGACACACTACACACACTTCACTCTCATTCTCTCTCAAATTCAAGAGTAATGCTTCATTAGTTCTTCAGAGGAAGAGGAGGATTGCAGCTTAGAGCTTTGTTCAAGTTCTTATTCTTGTAATTCCTTGATCATTGCCTGGAATGAAATTCATAAGTATTTTCTTCTCTCTTGTTATGTCGAGCTAAATCTTTAAAGTCTAGGGATTAGGGGAGGTAGCTTGTCTATTCATTGATGCTATTTGTTTTATGAATTGCTTTTAATTCCTGAATGATCTATTGTTCATTGATTCAATCCTAGGGCACTTAACTATGCTATTTAACTGGCCATTAGATAGTATAAATTCTAGGTAGAGAATTGTTAAGTGACAGCGTCAATAATCTACTGGAATTGCATAGGTTGAACATTAGAAACTTACCTTGAGGAAGGAAGACCTTCTAGTGAGGAATATAATTTGCTTAAGTTGACTGTGCATGAATGCCTTAGTTGTTTCTTCGCTAGTGAACACGAAGTTGAAATAGCTAAGTAGGGTCTAAGTCTCGCCACGAGAGTGGGTCATTTATTCTATTAAATCCACTATCTTTCAATGAACGTAGAAATTTCAGGAGCTAGGACAATTTGTGGTTGCATAGTCTGCTTATGCATGCATGCTGCTGTTAGTGTAATATGCCCAAAAGCCAATCATGGATGACTATTTGTAGTCACGTATACACATTAAGGTTATTCCTATAAGTATCGTTTATGAGATAAACGCTTGCACATACTTATAACCCTAGAATATTTCATATTCTTAAATGTCCCTAGTCGATTATTATTTCGGATGGGTTGTAATAATAAATTAAGACTAGCGTATGTTGAGAATTGCATATGTGATATGAATTCTACATACGGGTACAAGTTAGAGAACTTGTAGACTGGACCGACCCACATAAGAACCCTACATGGAACGTTATATGTATGTCATTAGTGGTTCTTATAGATGTATTGTCCTCCGACCTGAGATCGTCAAGGTATCCAACATATGAATCATGTACTTCGATATTATTCCTAGTCATCCGTAACTGGGTGGACATAAGGGTAATCATTGGGTATATGATGATTATGTAGTGGGTTTTGATTGATCAAGAGGGGATTCGTCCGATCCATATAACGGGTATATTATCGGATGGTTTCTTGATAGAGTTGAACTGTTAAATGCATGGCCATGCTCGGACTAGGTGATATGGTGATATCACGGGTATCCGTTTTACACAGTTAACTCGGGGATCAAGAAACATAGATTAAACATATACGAGATTGACATATTCCATGTCTCGTGTTTGATCTTGATAATGGGACGAAGGGACGATGACATATTCCGAGGCATAAAGAATCAGTACTGATCTTGTCGTTCGGGTAACAATGATGTGTTGCTAGACGCCGCTCTTTGCTTATAATTGTAAAATGAGATTTTACAATTATTGGCAGACGTTACAAGTGCCTACAGGGTCACACACATAGAACCGATGATTCGAGCAGATGTTTGAACCGTGGTTGGACCATGGTTGGACCGGGTGTGGTTAGACCGTGGTTGGACCATGGTTGAACCAAGGTCGTTTTGGGATCAATAATTACATGAATTGTTGTTTCAGACATGTATGAGTGGAGTGTGTTATGATCTGATTGTTTTTAGTGGGAGACAATGTGATAAGGGTTATCACATTGGTCCACCATGTTTGCCATTTAGTCTTAAACAATTGCATTATGCTTTTGGTAGGCTTAGTGGCTTTGTAGATCAGATCATTGCATATCTCTTTCAGTTTTTCAGAGCAAAAACGTGACTCACACAGTCCTCTCAACCTCTCTTCTTCTTTGTGAAAGAAGGAAGAGAACCAAACATCCAAAAACACATAGCCCCGGTTTACTCTTGCTAGCACATCAGTCCGGGGAGCTCGAGGCTTGATTCGTGTGACGATTCCAAGCCGATCACGATTCGTGTGGATGCCGTAGAGGGGCGGGGCTTTTGTCTGGCTCTAACTGATTCGGATCTACAGTTGGGTGAAAGATCCTAACCTTCCAGGTACGTAAATTTTGTTATACGGTTTATGCATGCTTCACTTGGTTCTTGGTCTGTTTCCCTTGCTTCTGCTGCTTGTTGTGCTTGGTATATGAATGTCATATAGCTTAGGGAAACTTACAGTGGTAGCGGAGCCTTCTTGTGAAGCTCTGAACCGTTTTTTATGCATATAAGATATGATCATCATAGTATGTGCTGAACTGTTTTGTGTATGTGATATGCTTAATGTGTTTTGAGCATGATGTTGTTGTGTTTTTGTCAAAAAGGTTTTGAAAACAAGTAGTAGATTGATATGAGATGTCAATCAAAGAGTTCTTGGCAGATTCCCATGAACTTCAATGTTCAAGATTGAAACATCGATGTTCAGTGGTGACTGGCCTTGGCAGACTCCCAAGAACATCGATGTTCAAAAGGTTCTGCCAAAATGTTGAAGTTCCAGAACTGTCACAACATCGATGTTCAAGTGTTGAACATCGATGTTATTAAGTTCCAGAAGTTCAAACATCGATGTTTAATGTAAATATCGATGTTATTTTGCTACTGCCAAATCTTAAACTTTCAGAACACTCAAAACATCGATGTTGAAGTGTCCAACATCGATGTTCATGAGCTACTGCCAAATGGTTTGGAGTTCAAGCACTCAAACATCGATGTTTAAGTGTCAACATCGATGTTTTGTGGCTTCGGCATCCTCCAACATCGGTGTTTGATGGTCAACATCGATGTTCTGAGGGTTCAGCAATCTCCAACATCGATGTTTGACTGTCAACATCGATGTTTTGTGGATTCGCAAACTTCAAACATCGATGTTGAAGAGTTCAAAATCGATGTTGTGGAGACTAGTAACTTCAACAGCGAATTCGGGGAAGCAGGTGGCCGAATTGGTGTCTGGCCTGAACAGCAAAGTTGTAGCTCTACTTCTTAGCTTTCCAGGGACACCAAGTTTGCACAAATCCGAGCTCTACAACTCTGGATATGGCCGAAATGCTAAGTGCTGCCAAGTAGTTGGGAGAATCAGATTCTCAAAACATTGATGTTTAAGTTAGACATCGATATTCACATGTATTTGGTTTCCAAACTTACATGACATCAATGTATGATTTATCAAGAACAAGCATTTGATGTGCTGGAATTATATGTTGATGAAAAATATTAAGTTCTTAGTTTGGTTGAGAAATGTCTATAAGATAGACTTGGACAAGGTGTTGTTCACTCAACTATCCAAGAGTTGCATAGAGATGTAATTGACAAGAGTTGTCTACCTAAATAGCTATGATATAAGTTTATCAGCCAAAGCTGACTTATGTTGTAGTGAAATATGGATCTTGGCCTACTTATATAATTGTCTTGATTTATGTAGTAGGAGTATATTTAATAGAATTCCTTATTAAATGATTTGTATGCATGACTATTATTTGTGTGAGTTGATCATTGTTGTAGAATTACCATGGCACAAAACACTAGCACTTATTATTGCGATTGGTTCTTGAGTAGGACAAGCTGAATAGGAATAGTTTTCTAGAGTGGCATCACATTTTGAGGATAGTCTTCAAACAAGAAAAATTTGTATGTCCTTGAAGGGCCTGTTCTTAATGAATTGGCGCCTAATGCTTCTAGGGCAGAAGTAGATGCTTGTGAGAAGTATGTTGATGATGCATTGGACGTTGCATGCCTTATGCCAATTACCATGGACTCTGAGCTTCAGCAGCAAGATATGTGGGCGTTCGATATGATCAAACACCTGAAAATGCTCTAAGGATACCTAGCAAGGCATGGGAGGTACGAGACCTCTAAAGCATTGTTCCAATGCAAAATGGCTGAGTTATCACCCGTTAGACCTCATGTGCTCAAGATGTTTAGATACATTGAGAGCCCTGAGGGTCTTGGTTTCCTTTGAAAAGGAAAGGGTAAAGCAAAGTTTGAGAAGAAGAAGAAATCCACCGAAAGGTTTGGTGCATGTGCATCTTCTTGTTCTCATGTGCTGAGACCCAAGGGTGCTGTTGAAGAAAAGGAAATTGTTTCCGTTGCAACAAACCAGGCCATTAGAAACGCAACTCCCTGTTCACCATGAAAAGGTAAAGAAGCAGAAGGGAAGTGAGACTTTCGCTTCAAGTATTTTGTTATAGAGGCTAATATCTCTACCTCTGCATCATGGGTATTAGATACCAGATGTGGTTCTCACTTTTTGGAAATGTGAAGGAACTGAGAAAGAGTGGGAGATTGGCTAAGGATGAGATAGACCTACGCCCCGTATTGGAGCAAAAATTGCTACATTAGCCGTAGGGATTTTCTATGAAACGCCCGTGTCCCAATTTGTTAATATAAAATAGAATTTAAATATAAAATGACTATTTTCCCCTTATCAATCCCAGGACACGAAAATCATCAACTAAACACCTGTATCCCAAAATATCTAATTAAATTAATTAGAGCATGTGGGAAAAAAAAACTGAATTGCCCTTTCTACGCGGGATACGACACAAATAAGATAATCATCATATAACTATGCAATATATCATACAATAAGTAATACAATTCGAGTATGCAGCGGAAGACAAATACATAAACAAATATGAATGTAATGCATCCTATGGATCAGACCTGAGGAGGAAAGCACCGCCACCTGCTGATATGTACCACTGCTCATCGAACAGCTAACCTGTAAAAGGTCTGTGAGAGGGTGAGACCAACCACTGTCTCACCGCAAACAAATAAACCAATAATATACAAATACAAATCAACTACAAGTACACCGGCATTAGGCAATAGCAAACATAGAGCACAAACAATTCACAACACACAACACCAGTCATCACCAGACTTCAACCATCACTTATCATTACTTATTTTATTATCTTTGTTATTAGGTTTAAATATTTTATTAGGGCCCTCTACTGTGTGCGTCGAACTCGGTCCCGTCTCATGAGACAACCAGGCATAAGCCCAAATAAACCAGACACGAAGCCCAAACATATCCATAGAGAGAGAGAGAGACAGAGAGAAAGAGGGAGGTAGAAAGGGGAAGGTAGAAAGAGGGAGGTAGAACCGGTCATAACAGACCCATATGCTAAACCGCATATACCATGCTAAACCGTATGAAATCCTGAGGGGTATCACTTCCCGCTCGAACCAACCGGTCAACAGCCCCACAGTAGAATTATTATAGTTCGTTATTCTCAATTATCTTTTAAGAGTTGTACCATACGTTATTGTCAAACAGGGTTGTGTGGATTAACATCTTATTCTCAAATCCGGGCCTCCAGCCCACAGTCCACCACACAAACCACATAACCATTTATCACGTTATTTAACACACAAAACAAGTCATGCTCGACAGGCATATTATATCACACTGGTACACAGTTCACATAATCATGCACACTGCATCAGAGGTATCATCAATAAGATACAAGGTGTAAGCAAGAACATCCACAAAGCAGGCAAGCATGCATACAGCATTCAAGACCAAACAAATAATACCATTTTATATACCAAGAGAATTAACCAAGCATTGTAGGCAGTAATGCATACAAAGGTTTATAAGTCCTCACCTGAATTATATACTATGAGAATCCAACGCCAGATCCTGCTACTCTTGAAGCATTAGTAGTGCCTAACACATGTCTATAACACACACGTGTCACATAACACGTACCCAAAACACACTGGGACGTATGCATGCTAATATGTACCCTGAATGTAGATGCATGCTACATGTACTAAGCATTTAATTAATAGGCAACAATCCTTATTCTTTAAAGGGGATATTAAAGGATTTGGGTCCAAGCTTATTTGTCTTGATAAAATCCCTTTTGAAAAATTAACTCTTCTTATAACATCAAGGTTACGTATACATTCTACCTGAGATAGCCTTTTTAAACACTGCACCATTACTCCAATTCAAGCATGGGGTTTAAAATTCATTACATAAATAACAACCGTCCTTGGATAAATTATTTAATATTTAATAAAATCAGATTTAGAATCATCCGTCTAATTTATAGCACATTTGACCCGAAGCAAGTTTAAATAATGACAAATACAAACCCCTTGTCTATCTAGGCTTACAAAATGATAACCCATTAATCTATTTGTGCGTCCAGTTCCAAACCAACACAATCACATATATGTATATACATGTCCTTAGGACAACAAGAAACATGCATGCTACACGCTATCTATTTAAGCTTTTAGATGACAATCCTGAACCCAACACAGAGTATAAAATGAGTTAGGGTCTAGGCTTACAAAGAACATTTAATATTCAAAATCATATTATTCAACTAGGCTTGTATCATGATACACCATCAAATAAAATATGTGGCTCAACTCAATGCAAAAATCCTAAGTCGTATTAGTTAACAAACCTTTTTATGATTTATTTAAAACCCGGGAATGACTACCGAAACAAGTTTTCCAATACTGCAATCTCAATTATATATTAATATACTCATTCACATAATCAGTTACACATGAGCATTGAAGTATCAAAACGTGTCCTACCCACACTACAATACCATTCCAAAACATGAACTTCAAAGCCTAATACATAATCCAATTGGCTTTTCACAAAACGTACACCAACAGTTTAATACAAAAAAAAGTGGTTTATGGGTACCTGCCAAAAATTGAGCCTAACTCGAAAGTTACTAGGCATGATCCAATTAAATGTGACAAGCATGACACCAAGCCAGCGAACCCATAACCGGCCAAATCCGCCATCAACCGACATAATCGACTCCACCTCGCCACCATTAACAGGATACACAAACAAAAGGACCCAATAATCAAGTCCCAAGCAACAACAGGAAAAAAAGAAAAGGAAAAACACGAAAGGCAAGGAAAACGAAAGAAGAGGCTGCAACGGGTTCTTACCCGATTAATAAATTCAGCAAGACCTGAGACCACCCAAAATAATCTGGCACAACCCAAACTTGTAAAACACTAGCATCAAACCTCGTGCCAATTCCACCATCATCCCAACATCAAAACCACATGGGTGGCAATGGCAATTAACAAAGAGAGGGAGAGATAGATGTGAGGAAGAGAGGATGAGGGGATAGAAGAAGGGGGCGGCTAGGTTCGGTTGAGAAGGAAGAGAATGAAAAGGTGAGGGAAGAGAGGAAAAGAAGGGTAAATACCCCCAACAAAAAGCCCAAAACTGCATCATTTTGACCATCTTCTCCAAGGCCCAGTCAACGTGACTTTGCTCCTCTCGTCGTCAAAACACAACACTTTATTTTTTAAAAAATGTTTGCCACAAGCCAAGGCTAGGTATTCTTTGATGAAACTAGATAATGATTTGCGTTCCACATGTGATAGCCTCCCATTTAAAATATTCCACAAACCTTGCTTAGCCAAATAAATTCCAAACATGATAAGTTAATTAAAATCCTGATAAAGCTTTTAAGTAATAAATCATCAATATTAGAGAAAAATTAGATTTCTTTGGCCAAAAATTCTATTATGTTTTTGAGAGTGTAATTTTTTTTTAAAAAAATAATAATAATTCTCTTGACCAAAGACTCCCGGAAATTCCGCAAGGGTAAAAATTGTAATTAAATTCCAAAAATTTTGAAAATTCCATAAAAATTGATTAACGAAAAATCAGGGCGTTACAGTTCTACCCTCCTTAACAAAATTTCGTCCTCGAAATTTACGTATATGCATCAAGCAACAACCTGCTTAATTTACACAACAAGTGTCATCCGGTATCAAAATACCGTTGGCCGAACTACCAAGTAGGAGAAAGTGGAACCATCCCAAAACCTATCTTTACCGTGCAAGAACCCACCAAACCAAGTCGATCATCGACTTTAGCAATCATAGTCTAGAGAGCATAAGATCAAGCACTAACCCAAGAGTCTTATCCAATTGTCATCAACATGATTAATACTAGAATCCATAAACCATTTCATTTATCATCACTCAACCAATTATATCTACCCTTTTAATCCATTAAGCATATATCAATTAGATATATCCAACCTTTTAATCCACTAAGCATATCCTCAGATAATAGAGCCCAAAATTATTACCGAAATAACAAGATCATCACTCCCATAGTGAATACCTCAAGACCAGAAATCCATAATCCATTACATGCTCCAAACCTCAAAGCATTTCCCTCTCTTACCAATTCTAGCCAAAATTGTATAACTCCCGGAACATACCATTAGGCACTAGAAGTCAATCATTACCGAAATATCATAATTATACTTCTATAACTTGGATTCCTCAAGACACAAACATTCCTGCATATCTCATACTGATAAATCTACTCCTCAAACGATAATTACCACGATCATAGCAATGCTTTTAATAAAGAACCCCAAATATTACAAGTTCATTCCGACATTTGTCCTATCATACTCCAAACATTTAACTCACATCTCCCAAGACAAGCTCACAAATATAGCCTTATGACCCAAACATTATCAATATCCACATGAGATGAGTGAACCTAAACCTCTACAAGAGTAGTATAATAAAAACTTCCAATTACATCACTGTTAAAAGTTAAACCTCAATATGAACACACTATCGGCATACTCATCCAGCACATGCACTATAACCTCAACCAAGATTCATGATCAAAACCTTTTTATCACAATCACCATCTAAATCTCAAATCTTAATAAAGTTAAGTACCTCAAGTATCATTAAGATATTTTCCCAAATATACCATTAGATCAACCTTAAAACAAATCAAGATGTTATCAGCTCGAACTCCGAACAAGATTAAATCCATGTAATCATTTCACAAGTAAATTCAAGTCCTCAAGCTCAACAAATCAGACCACAAATAACATGATGACCAAGATTACAAGAATCATATCCATAGGCATCATATCAGATCATCGCTTCACAGATGTAACATCTAAAAGCAAACCGATGGTTCTTACTTGTATTGGCCAGTTCCATTTCTGGAACTATCAGACATGTTACCGTAGGAAAGCACCTTCCAGCAACAACAGAAGGAGAAGCAACAACAGTGGACTCACACCGTCAAGAAACGTAAGCAAAGAATCAATAGTCTACACCGACTCTGATAAAGCAGTGGATATTCTACAAACAAACCATGTCATTTCAAAGAAAATGTCGGGTCGCTCCGACCCTCAGCAGGTGCGTGTCCTCCACCGGATCCATAGAAAGTATCACTATATGAATGCATGTGACAACGCAACAACTGACTCAAAATGGAGCAAACTGATGCACATAAGAGCACAGAACATATCAAGACATCCCAAAGGATCTACAGCCTGCTCCGCTACCAACTGAAACGCCCGTGTCCCAATTTGTTAATATAAAATAGAATTTAAATATAAAATGACTATTTTCCCCTTATCAATCCCGGGACACGAAAATCATCAACTAAACACCTGTATCCCAAAATATCTAATTAAATTAATTAGAGCATGTGGGAAAAAAAAACTGAATTGCCCTTTCTACCCGGGATACGACACAAATAAGATAATCATCATATAATTATGCAATATATCATACAATAAGTAATACAATTCGAGTATGCAGCGGCAGACAAATACATAAACAAATATGAATGTAATGCATCCTATGGATCTGACTTGAGGAGGAAAGCACCGCCACTTGCTGATATGTACCACTGCTCATCGAACAGCTAACCTGTAAAAGGTCTGTGAGGGGGTGAGACCAACCACTGTCTCACCGCAAACAAATAAACCAATAATATACAAATACAAATCAACTACAAGTACACCGGCATTAGGCAATAGCAAACATAGAGCACAAACAATTCACAACACACAACACCAGTCATCACCAGACTTCAACCATCACTTATCATTACTTATTTTATTATCTTTGTTATTAGGTTTAAATATTTTATTAGGGCCCTCTACTGTGTGCGTCGAGCTCGGTCCCGTCTCATGAGACAACCAGGCATAAGCCCAAATAAACCAGGCACGAAGCCAAAACATATCCATAGAGAGAGAGAGAGACAGAGAGAAAGAGGGAGGTAGAAAGGGGGAGGTAGAAAGAGGGAGGTAGAACCGGTCATAACAGACCCATATGCTAAACCGCATATACCATGCTAAACCGCATGAAATCCCGAGGGGTATCACTTCCCGCTCGAACCAACCGGTCAACAGCCCCACAGTAGAATTATTATAGTTCGTTATTCTCAATCATCCTTTAAGAGTTGTACCATATGTTATTGTCAAACAGGGTTGTGTGGATTAACATCTTATTCTCAAATCCGGGCCTCCAGCCCACAGTCCACCACACAAACCACATAACCATTTATCACGTTATTTAACACACAAAACAAGTCATGCTCGACAGGCTTATTATATCACACTGGTACACAGTTCACATAATCATGCACACTGCATCAGAGGTATCATCAATAAGATACAAGGTGTAAGCAAGAACATCCACAAAGCAGGCAAGCATGCATACAGCATTCAAGACCAAACAAATAATACCATTTTATATACCAAGACAATTAACCGAGCATTGTAGGCAGTAATGCATACAAAGGTTTATAAGTCCTCACCTGAATTATATACTATGAGAATCCAACGCCAGATCCTGCTACTCTTGAAGCATTAGTAGTGCCTAACACATGTCTATAACACACACGTGTCACATAACACGTACCCAAAACACACTGGGACGTATGCATGCTAATATGTACCCTGAATGTAGATGCATGCTACCTGTACTAAGCATTTAATTAATAGGCAACAATCCTTATTCTTCAACGGGGATATTAAAGGATTTGGGTCCAAGCTTATTTGTCTTGATAAAATCCCTTTTGAAAAATTAACTCTTCTTATAACATCAAGGTTACGTATACATACTACCTGAGATAGCCTTTTTAAACACTGCACCATTACTCCAATTCAAGCATGGGGTTTAAAATTCATTACATAAATAACAACCGTCCTTGGATAAATTATTTAATATTTAATAAAATCAGATTTAGAATCATCCGTCTAATTTATAGCACATTTGACCCGAAGCAAGTTTAATTAATGACAAATACAAACCCCTTGTCTATCTAGGCTTACAAAATGATAACCCATTAATCTATTTGTGCGTCCAGTTCCAAACCAACACAATCACATATATGTATATACGTGTCCTTAGGACAACAAGAAACATGCATGCTACACGCTATCTATTTAAGCTTTTAGATGACAATCCTGAACCCAACACAGAGTATAAAATGAGTTAGGGTCTAGGCTTACAAAGAATATTTAATATTCAAAATCATATTATTCAACTAGGCTTGTATCATGATACACCATCAAATAAAATATGTGGCTCACCTTAATGCAAAAATCCTAAGTCGTATTAGTTAACAAACCTTTTATGATTTATTTAAAACCCGGGAATGACTATCGAAACAAGTTTTCCAATACTGCAATCTCAATTATATATTAATATACTCATTCACATAATCAGTTACACATGAGCATTGAAGTATCAAAACGTGTCCTACCCACACTACAATACCATTCCAAAACATGAACTTCAAAGCCTAATACATAGTCCAATTGGCTTTTCACAAAACGTACACCAACAGTTTAATACAAAAAAAGTGGTTTATGGGTACCTGCCAAAAATTGAGCCTAACTCGAAAGTTACTAGGCATGATCCAATTAAATGTGACAAGCATGACACCAAGCCAGCGAACCCATAACCGGCCAAATCCGCCATCAACCGACATAATCGATTCCACCTCGCCACCATTAACAGGATACACAAACAAAAGGACCCAATAATCAAGTCCCAAGCAACAACAGGAAAAAAAGAAAAGCAAAAACACGATAGGCAAGGAAAACAAAAGAAGAGGTTGCAACGGGTTCTTACTCGATTAATAAATTCAGCAAGACCTGAGACCACCCAAAATAATCTGGCACAACCCAAACTTGTAAAACACTAGCATCAAAACTCGTGCCATTTCCACCATCATCCCAACATCAAAACCACATGGGTGGCAATGGCAATTAACAAAGAGAGGGAGAGATAGATGTGAGGAAGAGAGGATGAGGGGATAGAAGAAGGGGGCGGCTAGGTTCGGTTGAGAAGGAAGAGAATGAAAAGGTGCGGGAAGAGAGGAAAAGAAGGGTAAATACCCCCAACAAAAAGCCCAAAACTGCATCATTTTGACCATCTTCTCCAAGGCCCAGTCAACGTGACTTTGCTCCTCTCGTCGTCAAAACACAACACTTTATTTTTTAAAAAATGTTTGCCACAAGCCAAGGCTAGGTATTCTTTGATGAAACTAGATAATGACTTGCGTTCCACATGTGATAGCCTCCCATTTAAAATATTCCACAAACCTTGCTTAGCCAAATAAATTCCAAACATGATAAGTTAATTAAAATCCTGATAAAGCTTTTAAGTAATAAATCATCAATATTAGAGAAAAATTAGATTTCTTTGGCCAAAAATTCTATTATGTTTTTGAGAGTGAAAATTTTGAAAATTCCATAAAAATTGATTAACGAAAAAATCAGGGCGTTACATTCTATCTATTCTTACCTAGCATTTTGGTTTTAGTACTATACAATTGCTATTATGTACCTACCATAAGCAGGAATTTGATTTCTGTGTCTTGTATGGACAAGAAAAGTTTTATTGAGAATAAAGAACAATTGTTGTTCTATTTATTTCAATGAAATTGATTATGATGGTTTGTATGTTCTAAACCTAGTAACACCTATCTATAACATTAATACGAAGAAGGTTAGATTACATAATTCTAGTGAAACTTATCTCTGGCATAGTCGTTTGGGCCATATAAACGAGACTCGTATTCCTAAACTCCATAAAGTTGGATTTTTAGACTCACTTGATTTTGAATCATATGAGACATATGAGTCATGTTTATTAGGCAAAATGACTAAGGCTTCCTTTACGGATAAAGGTGAAGAGCCTATGACTTGCTAGGTCTAATACATACTGATGTATGCAGACCAATGTCTACACAGGCTAGAGATGGTTTTCAATACTTCATTACATTTACTGATGACTTCAGTAGTACGGCTATGTGTATATGATGAAACACAAGTCGGAATCCTTTGAAAAGTTAAAGGAATTTAAGAATGAAGTACAGAATCAGCTCGGGAAAAGTATTAAGATGCTTCGATTAGATCGAGGTGGTGAAAACTTAGACCGACAGTTTATTGATCATCTAAAGAGTTGTGGTATAGTATCACAGCTTTCTCCACCGAGTACACTTCATCAAATGGTGTATCCGATAGGAGGAACCGAACCCTGTTAGACATGGTTCATTCTATGATAAGTCAAGCTGACCTTCTATTTTCTTTTGTGGACATGCATTATTGAGTGCAGCATTTACACTTAACCGTGTTCCATCTAAATCGGTTAAAAGGACACCATATGAGATATGGACTGGGAAGCGTCCCATTTTGTCTTTTATGAGGATTTAGGGTTATGAGGCTTACGTGAGACGTGAAGCATCAGATAAACTCGACCCTAAATCCGACAAGTGCCTTTTGAATGATACCTTAAAGAGTATTATTTCTATAATCCCATAGAGCACAAAGTGTTTGTGGCTCGGAATGCTATTTTTCTAGAAAGAGTGTCTATTTCTAGAAGAATCAGTGGGAGAAAAATAGAACTCGAAGAAGTTCGAGATAAAGAGGCGGAGATGGAACAAAGGACAGGATCCACAAGTTGTTGTGGATGAGAATCCTATTCCTGTAACAAATGGACCGCGTAGGTCGGATAGGACTCGGTATGAGCCTGAGAAATATCGATTTCTTGTGACTCATACCGGAGACGTGATGCTCATAGATGAGGATGAGCCCACTACCTATCAGCAGGCCGTTACGGGTCCGGACTCCAAGAAGTGGCTAGAAGCCATGAATTCGGAAATGAAATCCATGTATAAAACAAGGTATGGACCTTGGTTGATCCACCTGAAAGGATAAAACCTATAGGGTGAAAATGGGTCTTTGAGAAAGACCGGCATGGATGGTAATTTGATTACCTTTAAAGGGCAATTGATTGCGAAAGGTCTCAAGCAAGTTCATAGTATTGACTATGATGAAACCTTCGCACCAATCGCCATAGTTAAATCCATCCGGATTCTATTCGTTATAGCCGCGAGTTGCGAAGGTCCATTTGTGGACCAAAGCAAGCTTCAAGGAGTTGGAATCTTCGTTTTAGTGAAGTAATCAAAGAGTTTGGTTTCTTTAAAAGTGAAGATGTTTCATGTGTTTACAAGAAAGTTAGTGGGAGCACTATTGTTTTCTTGTTGTTGTAGGTTGACGACATCCTACTTATTGAGAATGATATTCCAACACTAAAATCTGCAAAGACTTGGTTAGGAAAGAATTTCTCAATGAAGGACTTAGGAGAAGCTGCCTAAGTGTTAGGTATAAAGATCTATAGAGATAGATCCAAAAGGCTTTTCGGGCTAAGTCAGAGTACATATATTGACAAGGTGCTAAAAGGTTTAGCATGCAAGATTTCAATAAGGGTTTCTTGCCCATGTCATATGGCATATCCCTCTCAAAGAGTTTATATCCTAGTAGGACTAAGGTGAGAGAGTGGATGAGTTAGATCCCTTATGCTTCTGCAATAGGATCTATCATATATGCCATGCTATGTATTAGACCGGATGTCGCTTATGCTTTGAGTGTCACAAGCACATGCCAATCTGATCCCGGTGAAAGTCACTGGACAACTAAATATCCTTAAGTACTTGAGAAGTACTAAGGATGCATTCCTGGTTCACGGAAGCGTTGATGGGATTGTTGTAAAGTGTTACAAAGATGCTAGCTTCCAATCTAACAGGGATGATTTTATATCGCAATCAGTTTACGTGTTTTGTCTTGGATGTGGCACTGTTTGTTGGAAGAGTTCCAGGCAAGAAACAGTTACTGATTCTACAACTGTGGCTGTACAAAGTTCCGTTTGAGAACTATGTATCAGATCTTTTGACTGAGCCTCTCATGCAGCGGAAGCATGATGGTCATGCTAGATCCACATGTATGAGATATATGGATGATTGGCTTTAGTGCAAGTGGGAGATTGTTAGTGTAATATGCCCAAAAGCCAATCATGGATGATTATTTGTAGTCACGTATACACATTAAGATTATTCCAATAAGTATCGTTTATGAGATAAACACTTGCACATACTTATAATCCTAGAATATTTCATATTCTTAAATGTCCCTAGTCGATTATTATTACGGATGGGTTGTAATAATAAATTAAGACTAGCGTATGTTGAGAATTGCATATGTGATATGAATTCTATATACGGGTACAAGTTAGAGAACTTGTAGACTGGACCGACCCACATAAGAACCCTACATGGAACGTTATATGTATGTCATTAGTGGTTCTTATAGATGTATTGTCCTCCGACCTGAGATCGTCAAGGTATCCAACATATGAATCATGTACTTTGATATTATTCCTAGTCATCCGTAACTGGGTGGACATAAGGGTAATCATTGGGTATATGATGATTATGTAGTGGGTTTTGATTGATCAAGAGGGGATTCGTCCGATCCATATAACGGGTATATTATCGGATGGTTTCTTGATAGAGTTGAACTGTTAAACGCATGGCCATGCACGGACTAGGTGATATGGTGATATCACGGGTATCTGTTTTACACAGTTAACTCGGGGATCAAGAAACATAGATTAAACATATACGAGATTGACATATTCCATGTCTCGTGTTTGATCTTGATAATGGGACGAAGGGACGATGACATATTCCGAGGCATAAAGAATCAGTACTGATCTTGTCGTTCGGGTAGCAATGATGTGTTGCTAGACGCCGCTCTTTGCTTATAATTGTAAAATGAGATTTTACAATTATTGGCGGACGTTACAAGTGCCTACAGGGTCACACACATAGAACCGATGATTCGAGCAGATGGTTGAACCGTGGTTGGACCATGGTTAGACCGGGTGTAGTTGGACCGTGGTTGGACCATGGTTGAACCAAGGTCGTTTTGGGATCAATAATTACATGAATTATTGTTTCAGACATGTATGAGTGGAGTGTGTTATGATCTGATTGTTTTTAGTGGGAGACAATGTGATAAGGGTTATCACATTGGTCCACCATGTTTGCCATTTAGTCTTAAACAATTGCATTATACTTTTGGTAGGCTTAGTGGCTTTGTAGATCAGATCATTGCATATCTCTTTCAGTTTTTCAGAGCAAAAACGTGACTCACACAATCTTCTCAACCTCTCTTCTTCTTTGTGAAAGAAGGAAGAGAACCAAACATCCAAAAACACATAGCCCGGTTTACTCTTGCTAGCACATCAGTTCGGGGAGCTCGAGGCTTGATTCGTGTGACGATTCCAAGCCGATCACGGTTCGTGTGGATACCGTAGAGGGGCAGGGCTTTTGTCTGGCTCTAACTGATTCGGCTCTACAGTTGGGTGAAAGATCCTAACCTTCCAGGTACGTAAATTTTGTTATACAGTTTATGCATACTTCACTTGGTTCTTGGTCTGTTTCCCTTGCTTCCGCTGCTTGTTGTGCTTGGTATATGAATGTCATATAGCTTAGGGAAACTTACAGCTTCATGATCAACCTGTGCATGGTTTAAAAGTAAAGCATCTGAGAATAGGCAAGTGAGCCCCCGAAGTCCTGGACATCTTTTGAATATTGAGAATCCATCTTTTATTATTTTAGCTATTTATTTTCTACTCAAATCCAATCTTTATTTGCCTGGACAATCACAAATTATTAAGCGATTAGTACTTAACCTGGTCCCAGAGGACGACCTTGATTGCTACAACTATCTGTGCACTTGCAGATTAGCGTTCAAGTTTTTGGCGCCGTTGCCAGGGACCGGCATTAATATTAATTGTCTTAGTAATTAGGTCGATCTAGGCCTGTTACTATTTACATTTTCTTTCTGTTTTTTTTTTTTCCATAGGGCTCTAGCAAGTCTATGATCAGGACAAGAAGTAAGGGACCACCTTTACCACTTGATCATAAAATCAAGAAGTCGTGCAAGCTTCTCCGAAAACTACGCCTGGAGAAGAGAGCTGAAGAAGAAGAAACAGACTCATTAGAAGAAGATATGGGAGACAACACTGTGAGGGGCAATAACATACGTCCTCGTGTTGAGGGCGATGAAATTTCACCTGGAGGAAGGGTAGATGGGCAAGTTGATCCTCTTGTCAATGCAGCAAATCAAAGGCTGCAACTGCAAGACTTTATCATCCCAAGGCCTAAGGTCTTGCAACCAAGTATTGTTCGCCCAGCTATTCAAGCGAACAACTTTGAACTCAAGCCTGCACTGATCAGTATGGTACAAGGATCGCAGTTTAGCAGATCACCCTTGGATGACCCTAATACGCATCTTCAAAGTTTTCTAGAAATATGTGATACTTTGAAGATAAATGGAGTGACCACTGATGCCATCCACCTTCGCCTATTTCCATTCTCTCTTCGGGATAAAGCAAAGGCATGGCTAAATTCTTTTCCAGCTGGAACCTTTCAGACGTGGGAAGCCTTGTCACAAGCCTTCCTATCAAAATTCTTCCCACCGAGCAAGGCAATCAAACTCAAAAATGAGATTTTAACCTTTGCTCAGAGGGATGGTGAATCTCTATATGATGGATGGGAACGGTACAAAGACTTGCTCCGAAGGTGCCCACGTCATGGTCTGCCAAACTGGATGGTGCTAGAAACATTCTATGCCAACATAAGTGAGTCAATCAAAGGAGCTACAGATGCTGCAGCAGGAGGAGCAAGAATGACAATGCCAATCGAAGAAGCCTTCGAGCTTTTAGACCGAATGTCGGCTAACACTTTACAATGGCCAGTTAAAAGAATGCCCATGAAGAAGGCCGCGTTTTGAAGCTAGAGGCTGTAAATTTGTTGCACTCAAATGTGGATTATCTTTTGCACAGCCTGGTAGGCAAGGCAACCCAAGGACCATGTGAAAACTGTGGGGCTGCTCATGCAAACTCTGCATGCCCCAACCAGAATGGAAGTACCTAGGGTGGTCAACAAGGCAGTAGTAGAGGACCTCCAAGGTGTCCTCCAAGAGGTCATAACCCTCAATCTCAATAATTAGCTCCGCAACCTCAAACAAATGACTTTCAAACATTTATGTATTCATTTATGGAAAGTCAGCGTCAACAGATGGAAGCTCAACGCCTATAATTGGAGTTCCAGCAAAGACAAATAAAGCTAATAGCTAATCTAACCACTGAGATTAGCCAATTGAAGACGCAACTAGCTGGGAGCAAGAATAGGTTGCTTGCACATATTAAAGTAAATCCTAAGGAGCAATGTTACGCAATAACCTTATGGAGTGGAAATCAGTATAAGATGATTGCACCGACTAAGCACAAGAATTATGTGCAAGAAGATAAAAAGGAGCAACACAACCAGGCAGCACCACCGAAGAAAGAAGAAGAGGTGAAGCCATATGTTCCCCCTATTCCCTTTCCTGGAAGACTGAAGAGAGCTAAACATGATCAACAATTTGGCAAATTCCTAGAGGTGCTTAAGAAGTTATATGTGAATATCCCATTCACAGAAGTTCTTTCTGAAATGCCAGCCTTTGCCAAATTCTTGAAAGAGATCTTATCAAGGAAGAGAAATCTAGAGGAGATTGGAACAGTAGTATTAACTGAGGAATGTAGTGCTATTTTCCAAAATAAGCACGTTCTGAAGTTAGAAGATCCTGGGAGTTTCTCTATCCCGTGTAACATCGGCAAGATTAGCATCAAAAGGACATTGTGCGATTTGGGAGCAAGTGTTAGTGTCCTTCCACTGTCCATAGTTAAGAAGCTGAATATGGGGGATATAAAGTCAACTTCGATCTCACTCCAGCTGGCAGATCGTTCGATCAAACGTCCTGTTGGTATCCTTAAAGATGTCCCTGTGCAAGTTGGAAAGTTCTTCATCCCGGTGGACTTCGTTGTCCTTGATGTGAAAGAGGATACTAAAACGCAGATTATTTTGGGACGTCCATTTTTGGCAACTGTAGGAGCAATAATTGATGTTCAAAATAGGAAGTTAACCTTCAAGATTGGATCTGAAACAGTCAGCTTTGACGTTTTACAAGCGGAGAAAAATGACTTTTCAGGTCATTCGTGCTATTGTCTTGATGTGATTGACAAAGCACGGAAACAATCTTCTTCGCAAAACGACTCTATGGATCCCATTTTGGAATTCACAGTCACTAGTCAAACGACAAAGGGTCAAAATGTTGCAAAAGCTGCTTGTGTCCTTTCATTGGAAGTCTTCTCCCCTACCACAAGAGGCAAAAGAAAGAATTTTCAGGCTACAAGACATTAAAGAAGCACTGTGTGGGAGGCAACCCATATTTCCTGTTTGTATGTTCTACATGCAAATTGAAGGCAATAACGATGGTATTTCTGCCGGAGTTTGCAGTACACATCCAGACTGTGTAGGCACAAACAGGTTCTTCGTATCTTATTTTTATGCTTTCATTTTTTAGATTCTTGGTCAGTGAGGACACTGTCCAAAATAAGTTTGGGGGTACATGTTCATCCTCTTTATCTTTCCTTTCTGCATGCTTTTTGACTATTTTTGGTTTAATTTATCATTTTTTGTTTTACTTTTTCATTTTTATTTTCTTTTATTTCAAATAATTCAGGCCCAAACTTTAGTTTTTGGTTTTTACTTTCTCACTTCTTGAATGTTGCTGACAATTGGAATATTGATGCATCATGATATGCCACTTTTCCTTCAAAATTTAATTGTGCCAACTTGATATATTCCTCTTTCTTTGCCTTAATCATGTTGGGACCAAATTTAATAAGGCATAGCCATAGGTTTAGTTCTGTGTACAACACCTCTGTTTTTCTAACTCTTTGATGCTATCTCTTAATCTTACAACAGAATCACTGGACCTATCGAGGCGAAATTTGGCATACGACACTTGATGAACGGACATGATAAAGGCATTTTATTCTTCCACCTAATTCTTTTTTTCTTTTTCACAAACACATCCTAACCTTTTGTTTTATTCTTCCATTGTCACCACCTTTTGGGATTTTTCACGATAGCCAATATTTCTTTCATACCCGCACAACTACCTTATGCCCATTGAGTCCCTGGCTATCGTTTATTTTTCTATTTAGACTAACCCTTTTTGTCACTTAAAGGAAATTCATTACTTTTTCAGTCGGATTTTTGAAGGAATTTTGGCGATTGGCTCACAACTGGTTTAGCACAATGCGCCTATACGATTATCAATCAATTGTACCTTAAAATGGAAATTTGAAGATGAAGGCAGTTTGGGAAGTTTAGCTGAAAAGAAAGAAAGAAAAAAAGCAACAACAAAATGAAAACCACTCCCCAAAAGGGTTTTCACAAAAACAACTCACAAAAAAAAGAGAAAACCAGCATAACTTCCCTATGCCTTCGATCCCAACAAACGAAGCACAACCTCCTTATGCAGTTTGAGCCAGTCCCTCGAGACGTTTACCAGCATTTAGACTGACATGATGAATTTTCTTGAGTGACTTTTTGTTTAGCCTTTTATCCTTTTTTCTTTTTATCCCTAACCTAGCCCCATTACAACCATGCGCAAGACCTTTTGATCAAATTTGAAAAGTGTTCTATTTATTAGTGGAGATTGGAAGAGTGATTCTGCTTATGAGATTTGTTTTTTCTATTAAACGTCAAAACAATCTATACAGGTGTTAGAAGGCGAGGTCTGATCTATCTTGTTATGCATTGTTTAAATTGAGACTGACATGTTTTTGGTATTTGTTTTGAGGAATAGGTTGGGTTGGCATCCCTTTTTACTACTTGCGCGACTATCCTGTGCATTTCTATTTTCAATTTCAATTGATTTGAGAAGTGAGGCTTTTCACCCTTGTCCTTAATTTTCGATGATTTTGCTTAGGGACAAGCAAAAATTCAAGTTTGGGGGTGTTGGTGTGTATGATTAATACGCACTTTTTGGGCCTTTAATTGGTTAATTTTTGGGCTTGGTTTTATTGTTTTGTTTTAATTTATTTAGTTTTTCATTTATTCTAATAAAGAAAATCCTTTTTCCTAGTTTTGTTATTTTCAGGTATAATTTGATAGATGGAGATAGATTCTGGAGATAAGGATAGCTTCTGGAAGATATGGATAAGCTGATTAATTATCCTGGATGGAAATGGAGATAAATATGGAGAATTATCCTCATGTGCACGACGTGCCCGTGCGAAGTGATTTCGGCTATGCAGAGATTTAAAATCCCATTATCCAGGACTTATCTTTCAAGATAATTGGAGGATATTTATTGAATTTGAAATTAGGATTAATTTATTGGCATTTATCTATGTAATTAAATTCAAATAGATTATATTTGAATTTAGATAGACTAGATCCTAGATTTGAATTCAAATGAGAGATTTCCTGCCATCCTTTCCTGGAGCCTATAAATAGCAAGGCATTCTAGGAGGAAAGGACACACTACACACACTTCACTCTCATTCTCTCATTCTCTCTCAAATTCAAGAGTAGTGCTTCATTAGTTCTTCAGAGGAAGAGGAGGAATGCAGCTTAGAGTTTTGTTCAAGTTCTTATTCTTGTAATTCCTTGATCATTGCCTGGAATGAAATTCATAAGTATTTTCTTCTCTCTTGTTATGTCGAGCTAAATCTTTAATGTCTAGGAATTAGGGGAGGTAGCTTGTCTATTCATTGATGCTATTTGTTTTATGAATTGTTTTTAATTCCTGAATGATCTATTGTTCATTGATTCAATCCTAGGGCACTTAACTATGCTATTTAACTGGCCATTAGATAGTATAAATTCTAGGTAGAGAATTGTTAAGTGACAGCGTCAATAATCTACTGGAATTGCATAGGTTGAACACTAGAAACTTTGAGGAAGGAAGACCTTCTAGTGAGGAATATAATTTACTTAAGTTGACTGTGCATGAATGCCTTAGTTGTTTCTTTGCTAGTGAACACGAAGTTGAAATAGCTAAGTAGGGTTTAAGTCTCGCCACGAGAGTGGGTTATTTATTTTGTTTAATCAACTATCTTTCAATGAACGTAGAAAATTCAGGAATTTTAATACAATTTGTGGTTGCATAGTCTGCTTATGCATCCATGCTACATGATCAACCTGTGCATGGTTTTAAAGTAAAGCATATGAGAATAGGCAAGTGAGCCCCCGAAGTCCTAGACATCTTTTGAATATTGAGAATCCATCTTTTATTATTTCAGCTATTTATTTTCTACTCAAATCCAATCTTTATTTGCTTGGACGATCACGAATTATTAAGCGATTAGTACTTAACCTGGTCCCAGCGGATGACCTTGATTGCTACAACTATCTATCTGTGCACTTGCAGATTAGCGTTCATAACTCTTAACTATTATAATCTGTTAGCATCATGGTCAATGCAGACCATGAATGTTTGCACCTGTTTGCAGCATTTTTAATAAAAATTGTTAGGAGTATAAGACCAAAACTGTCCTGGAGCCTCAATCATCGGCTTAAACTTTTCGTTGAGAAGGTGGCTTGACGAAAAACATGAATATGCTGCTATAATGCGCATACCTGGCTGTCCATCGCCAAATACTCCATGTTCAGCTGCAAATTCACACAATGGAAAGAAAACTATAATTATTTGCCCACAAAATATCAACCAACTGAAGCAGCAATCGGAATTTTTAAGCCACAATCAAAAGAGGAAGAAGATGAAAGAGTAACCTCTTTGAAGGATATGCGTTGCAACAGAATTGGGCCCTTAATAATGTGATTAACCATGTCCCTCAGAGCAGGTGAACTGAATAAATCGATGGCTTTAACAGAGTAGAGAACAAGAATGAAACAGAGTCACAAGCTGTTTCAGAATTCTCCCAGGACTTAAACCAGAGAAACCAAAACCTTGTAACGTAGGAGAAGCAACAACTTCCCGCACATACTTCCTGTACAATGGTGTTTTTCTTGCCATGTCTGGCAACAACTTAACCATGCTGCAAATAAGCAAAAAAACCATTACTTAGATAAATCAAGGAGCACCATATGTTTTCACCGAAAAAGATAAGCAAACCATAAAAGGTAAGTCGCGGACGCCGATATGCAATTCCTCTCCAATCAAATACTACAGAAAAAGCCAATCTGCATAAAGTTTGAAGGAGGAAAGATATTGGAGGGGTAATATATATTTAACCTTCATTTGCTTTCCCTTTGTCAGAATTGTTTTTATAAAATAGTTTAATTTCTCATTAATAACATCCATTCAACATTAACTTGACTGCATAGAGAGACAACAATAAGTGCATATAACAAAATTGCACATTCAGACCAGGAAGACAGGAGAAACATCTGCATTACTGCTTATCTACGTAGACTCCCTTGGAAATTGACTCTGAAAATATGAACATCTAAGTTCTAACCAAGAAAAGATAGTTACTTTTGTTTGGAAGGTTGAATGAAATATATGCCTATAGCCATGCGCAAGGGCTCCCTTGGCCGGGATATGGCTTCCACCACTGCTTGAGAAACACAGAACAAAAACATCAAACACCATTCTCCATCAAATAAAACAGAACAGGGAGAAGATATAACACAGACCCACTAGAAGGATCTTTAATAATAAACAAATAGAAAACCTCTAGGACGGATAGTGGTCTGTCTTGCTACAAACTACCAGGAAGTGCTAACTGATACTTACATGAAAGTTGAAGAAAATGTGAAAAGGAAATTCAGAATGTTAAATGCAATGCGGGTGGCCTGGAACAGACAACTAAGTAAAAGTCCTCTACTTGACATCATCCCACATAGGCAAACATAAATTCCTAATGTTGTCATGAGCTTATTAGAATAGTATCAGTGATTGTAAATAGGGTCATTACCTTCAATGCAAATTCTGAATCCTGGGTTTTGACTGAACCAAGCATGTCATGCAACAACCCTAATTAGCAAAATCAAATTAAAGTGTAAGAACTACAAAACATCAAGCAGACAGAGTTAGCAACAAGCAGGTTGTCCTAATTTGTGTAATATCATGACATCCAACACGAGAAAACATAAGTTCATTCTAAAACAATCAAACAAACACAAGAATATAAAGTGCTGGAGACTAACACTAGAACGTATAAGAAACCAAGAAGCCTAATTAAGAACTCTCTTCGCGGGTGACCTTCTTGAAATTCTTGTACTCACTTCCATTAGTGGAGGCAGTCTTGCTTCTTAAGTTTTACACAGATTAATTAAACAGCTTAAACAGTTAAGCAGAAAAACAAAAGTAAAACTTGGGGGGTTAATATATAAAGTGTAAAAGGGTTCAAAAGTTTTGAATCAAAGGTAACTGGGTTTTTGATAGGGAAGATACTTCTTTCACAAGCAAGAAACTGCAATACCTCGATTGTGTCTTCCTTCTCTGTTTTGTTATCCTTCTTGGTTCGTTTCTACTTTTGGTACATCCTATGAAACTGAAAACTAATGAAAAGAAATCTCGTCAAAAACAAATGCAGTGAGTTATCCTCTATTCACACTCCTATTTTTTCCTTACAGCAGGCTTCTACAATATGGAGAGATCATGTGGTCAGAGCAAGGAGTCATGAGAGCCAGTCGACCATCCCCTGGCGCTAGGTTCACGCATATGCGTGGGGGATGGAGCAACAGTCCGTTTTTTGGGAGGATGACTGGCTCGGGTCCGGCGTGTTGAAAGATCGTTTCCCAAGGCTTTACTCACTTAGTTCATGCAAAGAGATGTATGTCAGAGATTGTTTGGAACAAGTGCAGTCGCAACCCCGCTGGAGTTCCTCTTGGCGCAGAGCCCTTCGGGACTGGGAATTGCAGGATGTCCTTGAAATAAATAATACTGTTTCTCTTGTCAATTTGCAACCACAGCACGCTGACCAGAGAATTTGGATCTTTGAACCTAGTGCTACTTATAGTGTCAAGGCAGGGAGGAAGTTCATTTATTCCTTGAAACTCACTAGGTCTCTGAAGCCTTTTGTTTGGTTCTCTTTGATCCCCTTCAAAGTAGAATGCTGGTTATGGCTTTTAATAAACCAGGGTATGCCAACCAAGGATGTTCTCGGGTACGGAGGAATCATTTCCCTAGCTGATTCTATATGTTGCTTCTGTCAATGTCCCATTGAATCAAGAGACCATCTGATTGTATTGCTCATTTGGATGGAAACTATGGGGTAGATTGTGCTCTTGGTGGGGTGTTCAGTGGTGCGCACCTGCCACTTTGGAACAGTTTTTAGTACAGTGGACGTACTATCCCCTTTCCGCATGCAGACGCTCCTGTTGGTATATTATAGGTGTGGCTGCACTTCGATCTATTTGGCTTGAAAGAAATTGAAGAATTTTCAACATCTCCTGCGACATCGACAGATAGATGGATGTGTTATTAATTCACGCTGCTCTTTGGATCAAGGCTCTTCAGCATGACTTCCCATACAGTGCATCTTTTGTCATTTCTAATGCTGAATCAGTGCGTAGTTGGAAAGGCTTGAGGAGGAATTTCATGAAGCTTCAATCGCCTGGATGAGATGAACTAATACTGATGTACATATTTACATTACAGTGATCTGCGAGTTGCATCGCTGAGTTGTTAGAGTTGTTGTGCTATACCTTTTGTACATTTCATCACTGGAATAAATAAAGGATTAAAGCCTTTTTTCATCCCTGTGTTGACCTTCAAAGTTGGAATTCGTCCTTATGTAGGATTTTGGCCTGTTTTTTTATCCCTCTGTTCATCTCTTTTGGTCAGTTTTGGTTTTTTCGGCCGGAATCCGGCGGAAATTGCTGATTTGGCAAATTTAAGGTGCCACATCAGCTTTGTGGGGCCCACATATTAGGTTTAACCCAAAAACCAAACCAGCTCCAATCGACCCGTTCGTTTACCCCATTAACCCACATGTTAGGGTTTTTTATTCTTTTTTCTCTTTTTTCTTTTTTTAAATTAATTTATAATATCTTGTTTTTTAGTAAAAAAAAACCTTATAAAAACTTTTGTTAAACAAAACTTTAAACTTTAATTTGTGCTAATTATGATTATGCTAATTTAAGGACTAAAAATTGAATTGAATAAAAAATTTCTCCATAATTTGAATTATACGTACCAAATTAAACCTGTAAATCATTAATCAATATGCCCTAATATTTCACCTCATTCAATTTTAGGATTAAAACCTGATTTGGAAAAAATCCCTAATTTTTAGCTAATTATGAACCCTAGATTACAACATAACCTAACCCAAATTAACACTTCTCAACCAACTCAACACTATCAACAAAAAAAATCCAAGCACACTATGGCAACGACTTGATTCGTTGGCCATCTGAGCGAGGAAGGGAGAGAGAGGGCAGGGGTCGGCGACGTCGTTTATTCAGGGCAAAGGCGACGAGGTGTATGGCGGCAGCTTCAGCAGAGGGCAGAGGCAGTTGTGACCACTCCATCGATTCAGCGACAAGGGGAGCAAGGGTAGAAGAATGGGTAGAGATGCGGCTATCCACTTCGTCAGCAGCCGTGGAGGGTGGATATATGTTGATGATGGTCCTCCCGTCTACGGTGGCGCTGCTGGAAATTGGTGAGCATCGGCGTTGGGGGTGTTCGATAAACCCGAATCTACCATAAAGCAACATAAACTTGAATCCACCATAAATCCAACAACACCCAACTCGATTAACCAATTTACAAACAAATAGGGATTCAATTTAAAAAAAAAACAAACTGTGCTCGCCCTCAATAGTGGCGCCATGGCCACGTTTGCATTGAAGCATCCCTTTCCGGTGGGGGAAGCCAGCTTGAGGGACTGGTCTCTGCTCGCCTTTGCTGACTAGTCAATTAGAAGGCGACACGATGTGGTGAGAGAGAAGGTGATAAGGAGCTTGAGGCGGCGATCGGCGGTGGTTCTGTTGGCGGCAGATATGGGAGAGGAAGGAGCTGAGTGGTGATGGTGAGAGGGGGAGAGAAAGACGAGGGTGACATTTGAGAGGGAGCGGTAAGGTTTAGGAAAATTGTGGCTCGATGTTCCCGCTCCCGCTTTGTCTTCCATGGCGAGTTCGAGCGACGAATCCGGATTGAGGACGATGGCTTTTGCTCTCGATCAAGTGCGCGAGTAGCGCCTTTGTGGAAGCTGTGCCTGTCGGAGCGAGGTAGGCTTCGTCGTTGCTGTGTGCTCCGGCCGATGCAGGTAGACCTTATGGCGGCGGCAGCCCGTGGCGGTTGCTCCGGCCGTTGTCTCTTCTGCATCATTTCATCCTCTTTCTTTTGTGAAAGAGATGGATATAAAAAAATAAATAAATATAAATAAGATTAATATAAATCAAATTTTTTGGTTCATAATAAAGTAAAGTATATCATTAATAGAAGGGTTTGGGTCGTGGGTGGAGCAGTGTTGATTTCGGGTTAACATCCCATGAATATTAAATAATAAAGAACTTTTTTTTAGGATTAATAATAAAGCACATCAGTAATAAAAATATTTTATATTATGGTGTTTATTATTTTAGAACTAGGCTAAATTTATTATTCGAATTATCATCAAATTGTCAAAATACATGTTATAATTAAAAATAATAAAATTGTAATTTGGGTTTTGGGTTGTTCGGGTGGGCGGAACCGGTCGGGTGGATCCTAGTTTGGTTTTTGATTTTTCCTGACATGTGGTACCCACTAAGCTGATGTGGCGCCGAAAAATATGCCACGTGAGCGATTTCCGAGGGGTTCTGTTCGGAGAGATCAAAACAGTCCAAACGGGCCGAATGCAGGGATGAAAAATGGCCAAAATCCTACACGAGGATGAATTCCAACTTTGAGGCCTTACATAGGGACGAAAAAATGCTTTAATCCATAAATAAATAAAGCATCATTAGCAACAAAAAAAATGAAAAGAAATTCCAGTGGAGCAGAAGAGGAAAAAGAAAAAAAGAGAAACTTTTTTTATGTGCATTCATTTTTTTTGGATAAATAGCTTCTGAAAGTCATTTTTCAATTAAGTCCTATAGTTAATTTTTTACTAATCAAGTCCTATTATTTTGAATTATTTATCAAAAAAAAGTCTTATGTGTGTTTCTCATTTAATACTGATGAGTTGGCAATTGTCCTACGACATGACAGTATACATATCATTAGCTGATGTGGCAAAATATTTACGTCATTAGGGCTTAATCGATTAAAACAAAAAAATTAGGATACTTAATTTTTTTTATAAATTATAGGACTTCTAAAGATCTTGAATCTTGAAGCTTAAAATTTTTGAAAATTCTAAACCCAAAAACTTTGTACCCAAAATAATAAAATCTTAAACCTTAAACTCTAAAACCTAACATTCTAACATGCTAAAATCCTAAACTTGAAAACTTTATAACCAAAATGAGAAAACCTTAAACCTTAAACTCTAAAACTTTAAATCCTAGGTCTTAAAATAGTAAATTCCTAAACCTAAAAACTTTATAACCAAAATAATAAAATATTAAACCCTAAACTCTAAAATTTTAATAATTTAATTTAGTTAAGATTTTAGGTTTTAGAATTTTAAAATTTAGAATTTAAGAATTTTAAGCTTTAAGATCTTTTAGAAAGTCCTATAACTTATAAAAAAAGTTAATAAAGCCCTAAAATCTTTTGATTTGATCGATTAAGTCATAATGACATGGACATTTTGACACATTAGCATATGATGCGTACAGTACCACATCGTAGGATAAATGCCAACTCAGTCATATTGGATGGAAAACACACATAGGACCTCTTTGATAAATGGTTCAAAATAATAAGACTTCATTAATAAAAAAATAACTATAGGACTTGATTGGAAAATATTTAAAAATAATAGGATTTCTAAAGCTCTTTCTTCTAATTTTTTTGGCTCGAGAGGGTGTGCATTAATTTAATACAAAGATTACGTTTGGATCTTTCATGCAAACTTTTTTTTAGAAACCGCTTCTAAATTACCAAATTTTGAATTTTGTATTATCAGTGTATTCATATCTTTCTTCTTGGGTTCCTTGTGCAATGTCTCACCTTTGGTATAAAATCTCAGCTGTTAGTTTTGTGTGTTCTTAGTTAAATATAGGGGATGATTGATGGCTGTTAATTTTCTCCAGGATCTATATATTTTACGTAAGACAAAATTCCTGTGGAACAAAAATTTGAGATTGTTTTTCTTTTTTGTGGCCCGCAGTGTAGAATTTTTTGGGAGCTCCGGTCAAACGTAGGAAGGGTAAATAGCATATGTAGGGTCCCTACTATTTTAAAAGTACCGTTTTGGAGTTTGTACTATTTTTTGTCCTTTTTACGGGTCTATACTCTTATTTTTCGTACCTTTTAGGGATTTCGGGCAGTCTATGTCATCAGCGGGGCTGCCCGAGACCCCTAAAAGGAACGAAAAATAATACTACAGACCCGTAAAAGGAACAAAAAATAGTACAGACCCCCAAACAATACTTTTGAAATAGTACGGACCATATATATGAGATTTACTCGGGAAAAAACTCGTATACTAACCCCTAGGGAAACTAAGTAAAGTCAAAAATGGCCATAATTTCTTGTCCGGAACTCGTTTTGGTTCAAAATTTTTCCTCAATCTTATTTTAATATGGTCTGATGGATAGTATCAATCTCCACACTTAGCTCGAAATTTAAAAAGTTAGCATAAAACCCGTGCTGTAAATTCGAAAATGGCCATAACTTCTCGTTCAGAACTCATTTTAGTTCAAATTTTTTTCCACGCTCTTATTTTAACATAATGTAAAGGACAGTATTAGTCTCCACTCTTATCTCGAAATTTGAAAAAATTGCAAAAAAAAAACCGATACTAAACCTTAGGGAAAACGACCGAGAACAAGAAAAGGGCCATAATGAGTTATTAGTTCCGGACGAGAAGTTATAGGGTCCGTACCATTTCAAAAGTATCATTTGGGGGTCTGTACTATTTCTTGTCCCCTTTACGGGTCTATACTCTTATTTTTCGCCCCTTTTAGGAATCTCGGGTGTTAGGACAATAGCCCTTCGCTAGAGGGGGGTGAATAGCGATAATCGAATAAAAGCGAAATAAGCAGGAATTAAATGCGGAATTGAAAGAATGAAGGACACAAGCAATTTATCCTGGTTCACACACACTCTACTAGTGTGGCTAATCCAGCCCTTCAAGTCTCACTTGAAGATTTCACTATCTACGTTAAGCTTACGGGTGCTTAACAAACCGTTACAACCTAGTGAATCCTAAACCCTGAAAGTTCAAGTCACATGAACTTCAGCTCTCTTGCTTGAAGATACCTCACTTCAAGACTTCTCACACAAGAAGATATACCCCTCTTCTTATGAATCTAACCAAGGGAACTAACCTCCCTCAAGGTGTATAACAACACAATAATCACTCAAACAAGAGGTCTCTCTCAAAGAGCAGATGTGAGTGTCCAAATGAAGCTCTAAAAGGCAACTCTCAAATCCTCAATAGGATATTGGCTCAACAAAGATTGATTTGAATGTATGAGATGAATGCATATAAGTAGAGAGTTGATTGGTTCTCAAACACAGCTAAAAATGCTCAATTTATAGCTTTCAAAAGTTATAGAGCCGTTTTAAATCCACCCAAAAACAGCCTTAAACAAAACATAGTGGGTGCTGAAAAGTTGTCTGCTACAACGGCAAAACATCGATGTTTTGCCTTTAAACATCGATGTTTTAGCCAACAACTTTAAATTATTTCTCCAACGGCTAGTAGAACATCGATGTAGTAGAATGCTACATCGATGTAGCAAACATTCTGCCAAAAACAATCAAAGGCGGCCAAAGTATGAACATCGATGTGCAATAAGTAAACATCGATGTTTAGTAATGCTACATTGATGTTTCCATGTTGAACATCGATGTTGAAATGATTCTGCCAAGGAATTTATGCATGCCTTTATTTGAACATCGATGTGCAATTGTGCTACATCGATGTTGAAATGATTCTGCCAAGAAAAACTGAAAACACAAATGAAGAACATCGATGTCTAAGATCACAACATCGATGTTGTGCTAGGACAGACCATTTTTAAGTGCAACGGTCATGAGAACATCGATGTTTGGGATGCCAACATCGATGTTCAGACCTTACTGCCCGTTTTGGAAGAAGTTTGAAGGCAAGAACATCGATGTCTCAACTTACTACATCGATGTTCATTATTTAAAAAAACACATTTTGTGATTGAAATGATGCTATAAAATGCATGAGTAAAACTTATTTTATTTGAGCCAATGCCTAAGAGAAGTTGAGTGTTTTACCTTGTACAAATGGGTCCTAACTTCTCTTGCTCTTGTTGCACTTCAACGCTTGATCATATCTTCTCTTGAATTCTTGATCACTTTGGTTGAGTACTTGTTTGCTTGATAAAATGTGTTTGTCAATATCAAAACCTTGTACAAAATAGATTCCTAACTTCTCTTGCTCGATTTCTTTTTGCTTCAAGGATGTCATCAATTGAGCCAAGGTTTGTCATTATCAAAACCCTGAAATGAAACAAGGAGGCATGAGTTTTAACAATTTCCCCCTTTTTGATAATGACAAACAACTAGAAGTATATGCCAATTTTTATGAGTTCAGCATAAGGATAATTCCCCCTATGTATTTCAAATTGTGATTCCCCCTAACTTGGTGCATATACTTCTTCTTATCTTCCCCCTTCTGTCATTAGCAAAAAGAAATAATGATAAGAAGAGGTTGAGAAGTGCTTATGTAAGAAATAGGTGGAGCTTTGAACAAGTGCAACATATTAACTACACCTATACACTTCTATATGTGCCAAAATAAAGAATGTTAGAAAGCTTAGCTGAACATCGATGTTGTGATACTCAACATCGATGTATTGAGACTTCTGCTCAATTTGAAGTTCTTCATCATCCCTTTGTTCCCCCTATCTTTTTGCCTAAATGAGGGGTACCTACAAAAAACAACACTCATCCTTGCATTTCTACAAGAATTGATTAAGAACTTGGATGCTTCTTTGGTTATGTGCTTGGAGCATCCACAATCAAGGTACCAAAGTACACTTGATGCCTTCAAGCATACCTGCAAAACAAGTCAAAAAAATTTTGGTACCCAAATCTTTTTGGGTCCTTGAGGGTCAGGTGCATAATGGTTATGAGCTTCTTCTTGAGCCCAATGCCTATGCCTAGTGAAACAAACAGGAGCAATATGTCCTATTCTATTGCAATAATGACAAGTGACATTCGGGTTATGCATTCTTCCAGGTTGATAGTAATTACTATGTCTCCTATATTTACACACATTACTCACTTTGCTTACCTTAGGTTGCACCTTAGGTTTCTTTGATTCTTCTTTACGTCTTTTAGGTTCGTTCCTAAAATTTATTCCATGCCTAGTAGATTGCAAATTACCTAGCATAGAATTCAAGTTCTTTTGAGGAATATTAAATTTCTTTAATGTTGCCTCAAGATTTTCAACTTGCTTCTTTAAGGATTCGCATGACGTGCATTCTAAGTTATCCGGTTTGTTAGCACTTCTTTTTCCATAAAACTTATTTTCTTCTCTAAGCTTAACATTTTCATTAGACAACTAAACACATTCTCCTTTTAAGGAGTTGCATGATGAACATTCTTTAGGTATGCCTAGAACCTTATTTTCTTCTTTCAATTTCTCATTTTCACAAGATTGCTCTTCAATATTCTTTTCTAATAAGGCAATTTGTTTCTTTTGTTTTGAGTGAATCTTAGAGATTTTAACATATTCAGCATATAGTTCATCAAAAGCATCTTGCAATTCATCATGATTGGAAGGTTCAGAGTCACTTACGTCTTCCGCTGCTTCTTCCTTTGCCATGAGACAGAGGTTTGCAATCTCCTCTTCATCACTATCACTTGATTCATCTCCGGAATCTCCTCCCCAAGAGATGTATGCCCTTTGCTTCTTGTAGGGCTTCTTCTCCTTCCTTTCCTTTGTCTTTGGGCACTTTGGCTTGATATGCCCGACCTCTCCACATTCATAACACTTGGGTAGACCGGATGTCTTCTTTCCTTTCTTCT
>JAKUCV010000489.1:0-49123 GCA_028386065.3 Turnera subulata | reverse complement strand
ATTTCACTATCTACGTTAAGCTTACGGGTGCTTAACAAACCGTTACAACCTAGGAATTCTAGTCACAAGAATCCTAAACCCTGAAAGTTCAAGTCACATGAACTTCAGCTCTCTTGCTTGAAGATACCTCACTTCAAGACTTCTCACACAAGAAGATATACCCCTCTTCTTATGAATCTAACCAAGGGAACTAACCTCCCACAAGGTGTATAACAACACAATAATCACTCAAACAAGAGGTCTCTCTCAAAGAGCAGATGTGAGTGTCCAAATGAAGCTCTAAAAGGCAACTCTCAAATCCTCAATAGGATATTGGCTCAACAAAGATTGATTTGAATGTATGAGATGAATGCATATAAGTAGAGAGTTGATTGGTTCTCAAACACAGCTAAAAATGCTCAATTTATAGCTTTCAAAAGTTATAGAGCCGTTTTAAATCCACCCAAAAACAGCCTTAAACAAAACATAGTGGGTGCTGAAAAGTTGTCTGCTACAACGGCAAAACATCGATGTTTTGCCTTTAAACATCAATGTTTTAGCCAGCAATTTTAAATTATTTCTCCAACGGCTAGTAGAACATCGATGTAGTAGAATGCTACATCGATGTAGCAAACATTCTGCCAAAAACAATCAAAGGCGGCCAAAGTATGAACATCGATGTGCAACAAGTAAACATCGATATTTAGTAATGCTACATCGATGTTTCCATGTTGAACATCGATGTTGAAATGATTCTGCCAAGGAATTTATGCATGCCTTTATTTGAACATCGATGTGCAATTGTGCTACATCGATGTTGAAATGATTCTGCCAAGAAAAACTGAAAACACAAATGAAGAACATCGATGTCTAAGATCACAACATCGATGTTGTGCTAGGACAGACCATTTTTAAGTGCAACGGTCATGAGAACATCGATGTTTGGGATGCCAACATCGATGTTCAGACCTTACTGCCCGTTTTGGAAGAAGTTTGAAGGCAAGAACATCGATGTCTCAACTTACTACATCGATGTTCATTATTTAAAAAAACACATTTTGTGATTGAAATGATGCTATAAAATGCATGAGTAAAACTTGTTTTATTTGAGCCAATGCCTAAGAGAAGTTGAGTGTTTTACCTTGTACAAATGGGTCCTAACTTCTCTTGCTCTTGTTGCACTTCAACGCTTGATCATATCTTCTCTTGAATTCTTGATCACTTTGGTTGAGTACTTGTTTGCTTGATAGAATGTGTTTGTCAATATCAAAACCTTGTACAAAATAGATTCCTAACTTCTCTTGCTCGATTTCTTTTTGCTTCAAGGATGTCATCAATTGAGCCAAGGTTTGTCATTATCAAAACCCTGAAATGAAACAAGGAGGCATGAGTTCTAACATCGGGCAGTCCACGTCATCAGCGGGGCTGCCCGAGACCCTAAAAGAAACGGAAAATAAGAATACAGACCCGTAAAAGAGACAAAAAATAGTACAGACCCCCTAAATGGTACTTTTAAAATAATCAAGACCCTATATATGCTATTTAAACAAGAACAACTAGTATTTGCTTGAAGTGACCCAATGAATTCCTACTTGCCGTACCTAATTTATTATGGAGACCTTATTTCCTTGCTTGCCGCGTGTCTCTCCTTACCAGTGTTACAGGGGCATATTTGTGATTATGACTGGCATGCTCTGCATGTGTCTAATGTAACTATGCATTGTTTATAAATAAAGTCTATCGTTTGCATCAAAAAACATAATTCAGTCTTTTTTTTCTTTATCAACGTTACGTCATTATCCACTATCCACTGCCGTAAAAAAAAAAAAGAGTAATTACTGATTACATATCATATGAGCTGAGAACTATATCAGATGCATAAAAGGTTTCTGTTGCTATTACAACAACACAAAAGTTCGTTTGCAACTTGGTTTTATAGAAAGTAAAACCTGCATGATGTGGATTAACTTTTGGTGGGAAGCTAGGGGCCATCTGGGTTCTCAGCTAGTTTCTTCTTCTTTTCACTCTTCTTGAACGTAAGAACAGAACTCAATTTCAAGTCATTTTGCCTTGTTTGTTATAAGGTATCTTAAAATGGTGGAGCTGCCTATTTGTAGCATTCTTAACAGCTATGGTTTGATTGAAGTTGTTGAGCATGTTAATAGTGTATTTTGAAGTAGTGAGAAAGTGACCTAACTGGCAGTAAAACTTGGCTTGGCCCGCTTGAGATTTTCTTTAGGTTCTACTTTTTTATGCTTTTACATCCCAGCATTTTGTTATGGTTTCATAGGAGAGGAGAAGATGTTAAGTATTTATATGGCTTCAAGTTTCAGTAGCTATATATGGTATTGACGGGTTGCCGGTTATCTTCGCAAATATATAGGCCTAGAAAATTATTGAATTTACCGAGCTGACTAAATCTTTCAGATTGCTTTGTGCTTAAAAACATGTTTGTAGATGTTGTTAAGACTTCCAAGGACAGAAAAATGTTTCTGAGAAGCAATTCGTTGCAAATTCTCTTGTTGTCTCAGACAAGGACTGTAAATTGATGATAAGTCTGCAGCTTTTTGCTAGTTGGTAAACTAGGTCTGATATTCTGTATTCTACGATTGATTTCTGGATCTTCAAGTGGTATAGATGAGGAGACGTCATCTTCAAGTGGTATAGATGAGGAGACGTCTCGTGTTCTTGCTTTGCGTGGTGTCCACGTAGTTATGACAGTCAGAAATCTGGATTCTGGTAGGAAAGACAAAGAAGCCATCCTGAAGGAAATCCACACTGCTAAGATTGATGTCACGCAGCTAGATCCAAGCTCGCTGGAATCAGTCTGAAAATTTGCATCTGACTATGTTTCCTTGGGCCGTCCCCTGAATATCCTAATGTAAGAAAAATAAGTTGAAATGATACCTGGCGGCTGCATTATATAAACCTCATGTCTTTCTGCACAATTCATATTCTCTTATGACCAACATTGCTCTTGTTCTCTGTTTCCTTTTGTTACTTTCTTGTTCTCTTCGGAAACTAAGCATAAAGAGGATGCTTTTACCACAGAACTCCATCTAGGGCATTCTGCCCCTTTACGAATGGTTTATGGTACTTACAGTGGCAACTAATGTTATAATTACTTCTTTGTTTGAAGTAACAATGAGGGGATTATGGCATCTCCTTTCATGCTTTCCCAAGACAATAAGATAGAATTGCAGTTTGCAACCAACTATCTTGGTAAGTTGCATTTGTTAGTTAACAGGGAATAAAGAGTCATAGTTGGCTTGTTGTTTCTCGTTGTTTAGTTGTAACATATGCAATAGGTAACTGCAGCACTTTGGGTTGTAATTCTTTTCATCTACTTCATGATGGCCAAAATAAATGGTAAATTCTAAATAGTTACATTAGATATAGGACAGTGTCTTTTTCTTAAATTTCCATGCTGTATGCTGGGAAATGGTTCCTGACTGCAGTCCTTAGCATGATAAACTCTGTTTAGGATAAATACATCCTCAAATGAGCAAAAGCTAAAGTGGGAAACATTCTTCATGCCATTTTCTTCTGACAAACCTTCTGCTGGAGACAATTCATGAAAACACTTCACAGGAAAGCAATCGAGAGGGCAGGGTTGTTAATTTATCATCCTCAGCTCATCGCTATCCATACCCTGGAGGAATTCGCTTTGACAAACTTAATGACGAATCAGGGTAATACAACACTTTTAATGAACACTTGTCACATTAGTGCTAGCTCCAAGCCAGGAAACTTGCTGTTCTGGTTTTGTTCCAAAGTATTGACCTTTTTGTACCTGCCAATTCGCAGATATGGAAGTATTGCAGCTTATGGTCAATCAAAGTTTGCTTCCGTGCTGCATGCAAATGAGCTATCTAGTCTAGGCACCTTAAGGTACTTTACAGCTCTTCTTCTTCTTGTTTGTTTGATGGAAGTGTCTAGAAGAAGTCGGATTTGTAGATACCAAATCCCAGTTGTTGGTCAACCTGGTAATTTGAAGCTATTACTCAATAAAAGGGTTTCTGGATTTTTGGTCCTGATGAATTTTCCAATGATCAATATGATCTCAACATGTCTTTATCAGTTATCATCATCACATCTGAAACATTGCAATAGCTCGCCTTATGTTTCTTATTCACTCAGGAAGATAAATGTAACTGCTAATTCACTCCATCATGCACCAATCTGTTCCGCGGTGTTCCTACAGGTAACCCTTTGGTGTCCTTGTTCAAGTTCCAAAATCTAATTTGATTGCTAGATGAAAAATGTGCAGCATGTGTAGAGCACAGATTCCAGTATTATAACATATGCTTCAGTTTGACCAGATTATGTGATTTGGCGTAAGTACATGCATGCTATGTGGCCTTGAATCCGCAAGTTTCGAGGATTGTATTGTAACATAGCCAAATCAAGTGCACTGGCTAGGGATGCGGAATTGGCCAAAAAGCTATATATATTTCATGTACCAGTAATGAAAGTGGTGACATACACAGGTTTGTTGCCCACGGGTGGGTTTGTTCTGCACTGTTTTTGGGGCTTCCTAATCTAGTATAGACTTTGTCTCCCGAATTACCAAAAAAAAAAAAAAAAAAACGTCAAGCCAAACTAGGTTAAGTTAAAACATAGACAGGTGATGGTGATTTTTTTTCTTTTTCAATTAACATATTCACCGCAATCAACGATCACTACTTTCTTCACCAGGCGATCATACTCATCTGCCGCAGCCTCGATGTCGTCGAGCAGATCCAACCCCTCCACAACCTTCCCGAACACCGGATAAGACCCGTTCATCCAACGATTTTTGGCGAAGGTGATGAAGAACTGAGATGACATCAAGCCGTCGATGTAGCACATGGAGAGGTCGCCGCGGCCTGTGAACTTGGCGACGGGCCTCTCGTCGAAGTCCTCCCCGAAGATCGACTCTCCGCTGGTCCCGTCGTTCTCCACGAAGTCCCCGCCGCAGCAGAAGAAGTTGGGCCTCACCTGGAAGAATTTGGTCCCCTTGAAGTGCAGCGGCTTTGCCAACATCCCGATGCCTTTCTCGCCGGTGCACAGTGCGCGGAAGTTCTCGGCGGTCCTGGGGAACGACTTCGCGTCCAGCTCCATCACCATCCGCCCAATCATCACCTCGTCGATCGTGATATCGAAATACACCCTAGGGTTTGGGTTTTCCATCGTCGATGATATCAAATCGTCCAGTGTTTCTCCTCTTTTTTTTTCTGGGTTGGGGTTTTAATTTTATATTTGTGTGTATATATATATATGGAGATAGATAGGTGGTTTCGTTTTATTTGGGCCTCTTCACTTGGGCCGCTATCGGGTTTGGCCCACAGTCCACACTCACAATTAGGTGATTCCCAATATCTCCATTTTCCTTTTTTTTTTTTTCCTTTTTGTTAACTTCGTGACTATTATCTTCGTCATAATACTAGTTGTTGGCCATGAGATTTAATGATCTATTTAGTTCTAATTTATAATTAACCATGTTTAGTAATAATGTATGATTGATTGATGATTAACAAACCGGATTGAATAAATGTTATGCATGCGCATTGTGTTATTTTGTACACTGATTCAATTATTAGTGTCCAAAGTAATGACGAATTTATTACTATTAACTATATCTTTGAATAATTTTTCTTTATACTTTATATTTTCTCTTAATATTATTCATGAGTTATTATAAATTTATATTAATTATCTATTCATTCTCTTCCGAATATATCTTAAAGTTTCATAATTTTTTTTTTTACTTTTATAAGATTATTGAATCGGTATACAAAAGTACTTTCTTGTAAACACATTTATTCATTGTATATATTTTTCACGTTTGCGTATAAGAATTTTTACTGGAAAATTTTACTGATTTGTTTGTATTAACTCATTTGATTTGTACTATTTACCTTTTTTCTAAGCGTATATTAATAAAAATTTATACTTTTTGTTGGTAAAACATAAAAATTTAATTCAATTGTATTACTCTATTCTGTTTTACTCCTTTTATATATAAATTTTAGTTTCAAAATTAAAGTTGATGAAGTAAATCAGTCCCATGCTTATATAAAGCGAGTATTGTGATTAAGTTTATTCCATAAAAGTTTGCCTTAAATATAATACGATTATATTAAAATTATAATAGAAAACTACATGTTATTCATTGTTGTATGATGGATTACATGTCAATCATTGAGTTTCCCTACGACGTGGTAGTACTCTTCTCCGGGCTATTCTAGCAATGCTGCACTTATCATGGGAGATCGAGATTCTTCATGTTGTGCATACTATCCAATCAATGTGCTGATTGGTGTGCAAAGTCTGCCCTGAGCCTACCGGTTGCAGTGGCGGACACAAGGAGGGGCCTAAAATTTTTGATATCAGTTATTTTTAAAATATATCTTTGTAATAAATGATGTTTACCTTAATAGTAGTTACAGATTATAAGGTGATCATTTACTTTTTGGCCCCCCAAGAGTTATTTTCTAGGTCCGCCACTAACCAGTTAGTTTTTATACATGTTCCCAAGTTCCTGCTGAGTGTTTGAATGTGTTCCTGCAGGATCAACAGGAATGTCTACAACCTGATTAAGGAGTTACTCACTTCTCTATCCCCCCTCATTAGTTTAAAAAAAAATGATGAAGTAATCAAATCAATCTCACTGTTATATTAAGCGAGTATTGTGATTAAGTTTATTTCATAAGAGTTTGCCTTAAATATAATATGGTTAAATAAAATTATAATAAGAAACTAAATGTTATTCATTGTTATACGACGGATTGACGGTACATGTCAATCATTGTTGTTTGAGAGTCTGACCCAATAAAATAAGAATAATGTTAATTTATTATTGATAGTATTTAGTAAATATTTCTATTGATTATAATAAAAAACTACATATCATTCATTATCAACAATAGAATAAGAGTTAATATCAATTTATTATTTTGATTTCATATTTTTTTGAGTTGGTGTGTTTATATATAACTAGTTTCTTTTGCACGCGCGATGCACGTGGTTTAGTATTAATTACTATCTAGAGAAGAATCTGGAAAATAAATGCACATTAGAATTAGTTTAAATAGTAGAAATGGAATTTTTAGATGGATTATTGTTTTTTTTTTAATAATGATGCGAACTTGCATTAATTGGAATAGGAAGTTACAGCATCAGAATAAACCAAGTCGAGAATGTGCCTAGGTGCACTCTCAACATAAACCTGTAAATCAGGAGTATCCCGGGCCATTTAAGCTAGGCCATGGGCGACCTTATTTCCATCCCGCTTAACATGCGAGAAGGAGATTGTTCTCAAGTTCAATGCTAACATCAAAACATCATTAACCAAAATACTAAAATACGAAAGCAAATTTTGCGTCTTATGAAGCTGTTGAATAAGAGGGAAATAATCAGACTCAAGAACCACATCCAATAAACCTAACTCCAAGGCCTTCTCAAGGGCAAACCGCGCCGCCATTGCTTCAGCAACTGCAGGATCGGCCACAAGGCCAACTGCAATGTTGTAACAGTCCGGGTAAAATTTATGTTTTTACCGGGACAGTAAAAGGCTTTGTACAGTAATTTACCTTATGAAATTAATCTTGGGTAATTATTTCAGGGTAAATTATGCATCGGATTCTGAAACCGACCCTTACCCCACGTCCTAGATTTTTCTATGGATTTTATGGACTAAAGTTGGTATTTTTCGAGTCCAGGAATCTTAAGAAAAGTCAGGTTTAACCTCGAAAGAACGGACTAGAAATAAAGTTAAGTGGGTATTTTAGTTATTTGCTGGTCCGGACAATGTCCGCTTGTGTGTGTGTAACACGCTTACACCACGTTTTCTTCCTTCCACGTGAGTCTTCTTCTTCACAAGGAAGCTACACCCGACAATCTTCTTCTTCACTGGTAAGGAAGAAATTCTTCCTCAGCTTCCTCCATCAGCTTTTTCCTACAAGAAGCTTCCTGCTCCCTTGTCCCGTGTTTCCTAGTTGCTGCAAATAAACTAACCTCTACACTACCATTGTTTCCTGCAAAAGCAAAAACCCAAATAGCCTTCGTTCTACCTGCATCAACTTCTGCCCGGAAACCTTCCTTGCAAAACCATACACATATATTACAAAAAAAAAAACACAAACAACCACACCCTGCCACGTCACCCCACCATCATCTTCTCCTACCCTTCACGCGTGAACCGCCACCACCAACAACCCGTGACCACCTGCACCACCACCGACACCACCATCAACCGCGCACGTTGTCGCTACCGCCACCATCTTCTCCTCCTCGCCTCGCTCGACAATAGCCCAGTCGTCGCCCTTCCCTCGCTGCCTTAAAGAAACCCGCAGCCGTGCCGCCTGAGTCCTCCACGAACTGCAGCCACCGCGCCGCCTTCCTCTCCTCCACACTATCCCCTACATCCGCCTCAACCTCGTCGTGCAGTCACGTCGCCCTGTTCGCCTGCCGTGGACGCGCCGCCGCCCTGCAACCCGCCTAGGTGAGCTGGGATTTGGAGAAGACGCGGGTCGACCCAATTGTGACGGGTTTGACCCGATTCTGTTTGGGTTGACCCGGTTTCCATATGAACTTGGGCTTGGGTTTGTAAGTCATGGGCTGGGCTGACACTAATCATGGCCCAGTCTGAGATAATTAAAATAAATAAATAAATAATAATAATAGGAATATATAATCTGGAAAAAATATACATTATGGGTTATATATTTTCTGAAAAATATAAATATATAGTATACGATTATATTTGGTGAAAATAAATGATGTAATTATTTTCGTATATTATTTTCAAGAAACTAAAGTAATTATAACATAATTATTAAATTATAGTAAACTCTTAAGGATATATACTATGGAAATGTTTTACCGGAAAATATCTATATATATTTATAAATGTGGCTAATTTCTAGAAAGATTATTTTATGATAGCTATTACTTTTGGAAAAGAATATAAGTGATAATAATAATTATTTTTATCAAATATTTTTGGAAAGGGTATTATCAAAGTATAATACCGGAATAATAACCGGGTATATGTATAGTATATTTTTGGCACTTGAAAGTAAATGGTAAATGATGACGGAATATAACCCGAGACGATTACCGAGCCGGTTAGCATCTTATTTTACGGTTACAGCATTAGATTGTCATTTACATATCATTGCTGTGCATCTTATGTGTACGTATTTTATTATTTAATATAGGAGCTATTAACGAGCAGTATCCTGAGGAACCAGAGCCGGGACCTTTCGAGGACTTTCAGGAGTAAGAAAACCGACTAAGGTGAGGATGGATAACCTTTGATATGTTGCACATAGTACTGCTGTGTTTTCTGTTAATTGAATTGTTTGATTGAACCGCTGAGTTGGTTGAGTTTGGCTGTTTGTTATTGTTGTTACTGTTGATCTATTAACTATGGAAAAACTGATATGATGAGATAATTGGAAGTTGTGTTGACAACTTAATTGTCACTTGGAAAGTAGTGGTACGACTCGATGGTTAGAGACTGTTTTGTGGTGGTCGTGATTTGGGTTCTTGTTACAGGCATGTCTATGCTTGGGATGTCTATCCCGTGATTATATTGTGGGATGTCTATCCCTGGCTTACTATTTTGATGAGGCACCTGGAATACGTTAATAACCAGGTACGACCCTAGCTTGTCCAGTGACGGGGCCCGGATAATATAACTGGAAAAGTTAATTATCTTTCAGCTTTGGTACAGACTTGATCAGTGTTGTCTTTAGTTTATTTGTGACTGTTGTCTGAGTTTATTTCTCGGTATTATGTTTGCCTGCATATTACTGTTTATCCATAATTGTACATTTTTGTACCGGTGAGCACTTCGGACTCACCCCTCGCCTGCGGGGCTTCATCCCGTAGGATGAGTTGCTTGTAGTACAGGTACTTGGTTCGGCCAGCTGCTGTTTCTACTCCTCCAGACCCCAGATCCATACCTCCGCTGCATCTCATTCTAAGAATTCCGCTGCTGTGATATCATATGCCTATGTAGCTGCTATGTGTGTTAACTTATGTTTTTGAGGCTGTGTTTCCCTGTCACTCTGCCTCTGTTGCTGTGATTTGTATATTTGTTGCTGATGATGAGCTTGGAGTGTATTGACTATAATAATGGTCTCCGAGATCGGGTGACGGATGTTGTATTTGAGTTTGCTTTGTACTGTATTTTGTATCATATGTACTGCTTGCTGCTGTAATAGGAATAGTTATGGCACGTGTTTACTATTTCTAGTAAATATGGGTCGGGGCATTTCATTTTGGTAGCGGAGCAGGCAGTAGGTACTTAGGGTGATAATTATGCTTGTTTGTTGCTTATATGTACATAGTTTAAAACATGCATGCATACATTCACATATAGGTACGAATGGATCCAGTGGGAGGAAACCAGCATGCTGAGCAGCGTTTAGAAGATGACCAAGTATCGGTCGATCATCCGCAACTGGTAGTGGGTGGACAAGTACCCACAGGAGCACCAGCAGACACAACATAGATTATGCATACCATGGCGCAAATTCTGCAGCGTCAGGACGCTAGGGATGCTCGTTTAGAGGCTAGGGAAGCTCGTGAACAAGAGAATTAAGGACCTGTTGAGGACCCTCTTTACACTAAGTTGTCCAAGCTAGGTCTTGATATCTTTACAGGGGTTACTAACCCACAAGCAGCTGACGACTGGCTTCGTAAAGCTCACCGAGTGATGTTGAAGCTCAGAAGCATAGATGACAGGTGGGCTAGGTATGTCGCATCCATGTTTCGCAATGTTGCAGTGGACTGGTGGGATTCGGCAACACGTGACATGGCGAAACCAATCATCATGCCTTGGACACAATTTACAGAGATGTTCCGAAGGAAGTTTGTCACTGATGTTTACCAGGACCAGCTCAAGCGAGAATTTCTGAGTCTGCGATAGCAAATCGGACAGTCGGTGAACGAGTATGAGATCCAGTTTGATCGTTTATCCATCTACGCGACAGAGTATGTGTCCACACCAGAGGCCAGATGCAAGCGTTTCTGGAACGGCTTGCGATCCTGCATCCAGACAGTCATGGGATGCAAGGTTTATGAGACTTACCAGGGTATGCTTGCCGATGCCCTTCGAGAAAAGGTCATCTGGATGGGAATGAGAGAGAAATGGAAGAGATTTAAAAGAGGAAATCTGCACAGAGTGCTGGGAATCAGAACAAATGGTTCCAGAATGCCGGTAATAGATTAGGGTATGGACAGAGCCAATCCATGCCAGTATCCTAGGGTCGAGGCTCTAACAACAATCGTGGAAGTTCATGGACCCAGTCTGGAGGGACTTCATCTGGAGGCACTCGCCCTAGACCTCCTCTGTCTAAAGTGAGGTGCTTTGAGTTTAACGAATTTGGGCACTATTGGAGTTCGTGTCCTAGGTTGGGAAGATCCGGAGTTTTTGTTCCTGCTCAAACCGTACAAGCATCAGTGGCCAGCGTACCCAGTGGTTCTGGAGTTGGCCGAGGCCGTGGACGAGGAGCTGTTCCTACTCGGACACAGTCAGCCATGAATCAGAGTGCAGTCGCTCCAAGGGCGTTTGTGATCACGGTTGTGGATGATCCCGAGAATGCTGATGTTATCGCAGGTACCTTTATAGTTTTTGGTAGTATTGCATACACTTTGATTGATTCGGGTGCTACACATTCTTTTATTACTCAAAGTTTTGCTATACAACATAGCTGTAAGGAAGAGTGTTTAGCATGTCCGCTGAGGGTTAGGTTACTTGCGGGCATAGTAATGAGATTAACACAGGTGTGCAAAGATGTCCTTCTTTCATATAATAACGAGGTTTTCTTAGCTCGGTTGGTCGCGATGAACATGGGGGGATTCGACATAATCCTGGGGATGGATTAGTTGTCGAGATATAATGCCATGGTGAACTGTCGAACCAAGGAGGTGCTGCTGACTTCCGATGGTGGACGACAGGTTTTGGTAACAGGTATTAGGAAAGCTGCTGCTACGTGTAGCATCTCTGCTATGCAGGAGCTTGGAGTGAAGCCGCATGGTCCAGATGCTTCGTTGAACCACATCATGGGTGAAGAAACACGGGATCCTACCCTAGGAGATATATCAGTAGTAAGGGAATTCATTGATGTCTTCCCCGATGATCTGCCAGGTTTGCCACCCGACAGAGAGGTTGAGTATACCATTGATCTGATGCTAGGATTCACACCCATATCGATGGCTCCATACAGGATGGCACCAATAGAGCTCCAGGAGCTGAAGAAACAGTTGGATGAGCTGCTAGGAAAGGGTTTCATCAGACCTAGTACATCACCATGGGGTGCACCAGTTCTGTTCGTAAAGAAGAAGGATGGTAGCCTGCAGATGTGTGTAGACTACCGCCAGCTAAACAAGGTGATAGTTAAGAACAAGTATCCGCTGTCTAGGATTGTTGACTTGTTTGACCAGCTACAGGGAGCCACTGTGTTTTTCAAGATTAATCTTCGGTCTGGGTATCACCAGATCAAGATTGCAGAGAAGGATATACCGAAGACTACCTTCCGAACACGGAATGGTCACTTCGAGTTCACAATGGTACCTTTCGGATTGACCAATGCACCAGCAGTATTCATGTGCTTGATGTACTTGGTTTTGAACGAGTTTTTGGATAAGTTTGTTTTGGTCTTCATCGACGATATCCTCATCTACTCTAAGAGCAAGGAAGAGCACGAAGAGCATTTGAGGATAGTGCTTCAGAGGTTATGAAAGAAGTAGTTGTATGCTAAATTCAGCAAGTGTGAATTTGGATTGGAGAAGTTTCCTTCCTCGGACATGTGGTAGGTGGGGATGGAATAAAAGTTGACCCTGCCAAAGTGGAAAGCCGTGTTGGAGTGGGAACCTCCTAAGAATGTGTCCGAAGTCAAGAGTTTTCTTGGCCTTGCAGGATACTATCGGAGGTTCAAAGAAGGTTTTTCTTTGATAGCCAGTCCTATGACCAAGCTATTTAGGAAAGAACAGGCGTTTTGAGGATCTTAAAAGGAAGCTGACTACAACACCAGTTTTGACAATATCGAAACCCGAAGCGGAGTATGTACTGTTTTGTGATGCATCAGGTCTTGGTTTAGGAGTCGTGCTGATGCAAGAAGGACGAGTGATTGCCTATGCCTCCAGGCTGTTGAGGGCTCATGAGAAGAAATACCCGACGCATGATCTTGAGATGGCAGCTGTGATCTTGGCTCTGAAGATTTGGAGACACTACTTGTTTGGAGAGAAGTGTCTGTAAGTATCCGGTTCATGCAATTAAAAATCAAAAGCAAGAAAACATACAAGGATGCGCAGCGGAAATACCGGATACATATGGAGGATCCATGTGAAGGGAGCTAAACCGAATAACAATTTTTCATACCTGTAACGGTTGAGGTCTTTCACCCAGCTGTAGAACCAAATCAGCTAGAGCCAGACAAAGGCCTCGCCCCTCTACGATATCCACACGAACCGCTGTAACCGGTTGAAGAACGTCTCACGACTTCAACCCGAGCTCTCCCGAACTGGTGTGCTAGCAACAGGTTTCCGGGAGCTTTTGTGTGTGGTGTTTTTCTCTCAATTTTCAGACCACTCAAGAACTCTTCTCAAGCTCTGAAAATTCTCTCAAGAACAAGTGTGTGTGAGGAAGAAGATGAGCAATAGTGATCTGATCACTCAACCCACAAAGGCATAATGCATTAGTGGAGTTAATGGCCAACATGGTGGCCAACATGGGTATATGTATAGTATATTTTTGGCACTTGAAATTAAATGGTAAATGATGACGGAATATAACCCGAGACGATTACCGAGCCGGCTAGCATCTTATTTTACGGTTACAACATTAGATTGTCATTTGCATATCATTGCTGTGCATCTTATGTGTATGTATTTTATTATTTAATATAGGAGCTATTAACGAGCAGTATCCCGAGGAACCAGAGCCGGGACCTTTCGAGGACTTTCAGGAGTAAGAAAACCGACTAAGGTGAGGATGGATAACCTTTGATATGTTGCACATAGTACTGTTGTGTTTTCTGTTAATTGAATTGTTTGATTGAACCGCTGAGTTGGTTGAGTTTGGCTGTTTGTTATTGTTGTTACTATTGATCTGTTAACTATGGAAAAACTGATATGATGAGATAATTGGAAGTTGTTTTGACGACTTAATTGTCACTTGGAAAGTAGTGGTACGACTCGATGGTTAGACACTATTTTGTGGTGGCCGTGATCTGGGTTCTTGTTATAAGCATGTCTATACTTGGGATATCTATCCCGTGATTATATTATGGGATGTCTATCCCTGGGTTACTATTTTGGGATGTCTATCCCTGGGCTCTCTTTTGTTCAGGCACCCGAAATACGTTAATAACCAGGTACGACCCTAGCTTGTCCAGTGACCGGGCCTGGATAATAAAACTGAAAAAGTTAATTATCTTTCAACTTTGGTACAGTCTTGATCAGTGATGTCTTTAGATTATTTGTGACTGCTGTCTGAGTTTATTTCTCGGTATTATGTTTGCCTGCATATTACTGTTTATCCATGATTGTACATTATTGTACCGGTGAGCACTTCGGACTCACCCCTCGCCTGCGGGGTTTCATCCTGTAGAATGAGTTGCTCATAGTACAGGTACTTGGTTCGGCCAGCTACTGTTTCTACTCCACCAGACCCCGGATCCATACCTCTGCTGCATCTCATTCTAAGAATTCTGCTACTGTGATCTCATATGCCTTTGTAGCTGCTATGTGTGTTAACTTATGGTTTTAAGGCTGTGTTTCCCTGTCACTCTGCCTCTGTTGCTGTGATTTGTATATTTGCTGCTGATGATGAGCTTGGAGTGTATTAACTATAATAATGGTCCCCAGGATCGAGTGACGGATGTTGTATTTGAGTTTGCTTTATACTTTATTTTGTATCATATGTACTGTCTGCTGCTGTAATAGGAATAGTTATGGCACGTGTTTACTATTTTTGGTAAATACGGGTCGGGGCGTTTCAAATGTGGCCAGCGGCTAGACATTCTCCATCATGGTCACGTGCGATAAAACCGAGTCCTCTGGCAGCATGAGGAAAGCAGCTGGCATCGCAATTGAGCTTGACAATGCCATCCACTGGTGGGTACCATCTTGAAGAAATTCTAGGGTTCGGTGGCCTTTCTCATCGTTCCCCGCTGGCCTGAAAAGCTGCTAACATAGAGGTTATCATATCAAGGAGCTGTTTTGTCGGGACTTCCTTTTGTTGGAAATAAAGGTGATTTCTGGAGTACCATAATGTCCAAGCTATCATTATCGCATTTTCCTAAAGTTTTTCATCAGCCTGCGAGAAGAGATATTTAGCAAAGACGAAAATGCCGTTGGCGTTAACAAAGGACTTATGGTGGTCATGAGGTTATTTTGGCCTTTTTCTATCCCTATTTTTTTCTACTTAAATAATTCTCTATTAATCACGGAGTGGCCGACATTTTCTTTCCTTCTTGCATTTCTTTCTTTTCCCACTCTTCTGTCCTTGTCTTGTCTTCTTCCTTTGTTTTCTTCCTTTCCTCCTCTCCATTTTTCTTCATCTTTAGCCGACTACACAATACAAACAAACATAACCCTTTGCCCTTTTCTCCCTCTCCATAAGCCTTCGCCCTCATCTTCCTTAATCCCCATGTTCCCGTCTCTCACTCGCCTTTGCTGCCATCGTTGCCATTCACTAACTCATCACCACTATCAAGTTGCCACCTCCTCGAGGCAGCGAAGCCGAGGAAGAGCTCGAGTCTTGGATTAGAAGATTGATAGGCACAATAGTTTTTGTATTATCACACAACAGAGTACCATGTTATGTTCCTTTCGACGGTCAGTTATTGATAAGGGTATATGGGAGATACAGATTGTGCATCTAGGTTGGATACTTAGTGTTTCATAAGTCGGTAAATCTTGGTTGGATGGTCAATGCATTGTACAGTCTTTGAGTCGTGGTGGAGCAGTTAGTGTGTTGCATGGTCTGTGGGCTTGACAGTTGCATGAGTCCCTGATAATGCATTGAATCCATCTTAATGCATCTGAATCCGTCTTAATCACTGTGGATATTGTTGTATTATGATGTACTTATGATATTACTGTTGTAGTGCCCACGACAGTGGTTCTTTGTGCTATATAGTTTGTTGTTTTTTATGGTATATGTGTCGGTGAAATTAAGGTAGTTCTCACCCCTCACTTGCCCCATCTATGCTGTGCTTTTAATCGCTTGTACAATTGATAGGCACAATAGTTTTGTATTATCACACAACAGAGTACCCCGTTATGTTCCTTTTGACGGTCAGTTGTTGATAAGGGTATATGGGACGTACAGTTTGTGCATCTGGGTTGGATACTTAGTGTGTCATAAGTCGGTTAATCCTGGTTGGATGGTCAGTGCATTGTACAGTCTTTGAGTCGTGGTGGAGCAGTTAGTGTGTTGCATGGTTTGTGGGCTTGACAGTTGTATGAGTCCCTGATAATGCATTGAATCCAACTTAATGCATCTGAATCCGTCTTAATCACTTTGGATATTGTTGTATTATGATGTACTTGTGATGTTATTGTTGTAGTGCCCACGACAGTGGTTCTTTATGCTATATAGTTTGTTGTTTTTTGTGGTATATGTGCCGGTGAAATTAAGGTAGTTCTCACCCCTCACTTGCCCCACCTATGTTGTTTTTTTGAATCACTTGTACAAACACATTTTAATATTGATAGGCACAATAATTGTGCATTATCACACAACAGAGTACCCCGTTATGTTCCTTTTGATGGTCAGTTGTTGATAAGGGTATATGAGAGGTACAGTTTGTGCATTTGGGTCGGATACTTAATGTCTCATAAGTCAGTAAATCCTGGTTGGATGGTTAGTGCATTGTACAGTCTTTGATTCGTGGTGGAGCAGTTAGTGTGTTGCATGGTCTGTGGGCTTGACAGTTGCACGAGTCCCTAATAATGCATTGAATCCATCTTAATGCATCTGAATCTGTCTTAATCACTGTGGATATTAATGTATTATTATGTACTTGTGATGTTATTATTGTAGTGCCCACGACAGTGGTTCTTTGTGCTATATAGTTTGTTGTTTTTTATGGTATATGTGCCGGTGAAATTATGGTAGTTCTCACCCCTCACTTGCCCCATCTATGTTGTTGTTTTTTAATCACTTGTACAAACACATTTCAATATTCATAGGCACAATAGTTGTGTATTATCACACAACAGAGTACCCCGTTATGTTCCTTTTGACGGTCAGTTGTTGGTAAGGGTATATGGGAGGTACAGTTTGTGCATCTGGGTCGGATACTTAGTATGTCATAAGTCGGTAAATCCTGGTTGGATGGTCAGTGCACTGTACAGTCTTTGAGTCATGGTGGAGCAGTTAGTGTGTTGTATGGTCTGTGGGCAATACTACTAACTATTATTATTATATGTAATATACTCTTTATATTTATTCCTTGTTAGTAGTTAGTTATTACCATCCTTTAAATAAAAAAAAAAAGGAAACCCAATCAATATGGAATTGTAGTTACTTAAAATTCTAGATGTAGAATTTTTATTGAAATCGGCATAACAGAAAAAAAAATTAAAAAAAACTGATTTATTAGTGTTTTATTTATAGAATATGTCTCTTCAATAAATAAAGAAAGTAAAGGAGTGGTTAATGTGTTAATTTTTAATGCACAGAATTATCTATAAACAATTTTTTAAAAAAGATTCGGCAATACCAATTTACTGACTTTTTTTTTAAAATCAATAATAATAATTCATTAATAAAGGGTAATTGGGTTAATAATTAATAAATAAAGGGTAACTCGATCAATTTGCCGACTTTTCTAAAGTTGGTGCTTTTATATAGTATATAAATATATAGAAACTACTTGTCATTGTCATTCATTATTATATGACATATCATCCCTATAAAATAAAAGTAAGATATTAATTTAATATTATTAATAATAATTAGGGTTATTTCTATATTTTCGGTTATTTTACTTAAGGGGGATGTTATCTAGTGACTAACATTTTTCAGGTCTTTTTGTACAAACAAGCTGTCCATATATATAATATATGTGGTGCCGTATTTTTTGTGAGATGCGTAAAGAATTAAAAACCTAAAATTATGGCGCATATCCATTAGAATATCAATATACATTGGTTCTCAAATTATCGAGTGTCAAACCATAATGCATCCTCAACCCCATCCATAAGTTCTCAAGTTAACACACTAGTAAATTAAAATAAACAAGTTAACACTAGAAAATTATAGTGAAACACATACAGCAAAAGCATGAGCAACGCTCTATTTTCCTCTACCGACCATCCAACATTCTTCAATACTAGAAAATTATAATAAAACACACACTAGAGAAGCATGAGCAACGCTCCATTTTCCACCACCCACATCCACCATTTTTCAAAAGCCCATGCCTTTTTCCTATTAATAATGATCATCCATCACCAACCTGGAAACCAATATGAGTCAAAGTTAATATTCCATAAAAATCTAGACATTTTCATAAAACATCAAGATGCTAAGAAAGAGTGTCGGGGGGAAAAACAAGCACAAGACAGATTTAATCTATGGAGGTAGATGTAATCTGATTTAAAGGAGGAAGGCTCGCTAAAGCAGCTTATTACCATCTCTGTGTAGGATAAACGACTCCAAGACATAATCCTGTGTTTCATTTTCACCTCTTTTCCTTTTCCATGTTTTAACCTTATCATCATAAATAACCTTAGCTGTACAAATATATACAGTTCCAGTAGATTTTTGCTTCGCCTTGAATGAAATATGGTAAGCAGTTTCGCCCAAGGCCGGAAAATCATATGCCTTGGTAACTTTTGGAGAACACAAATCAGCACCCTGCAACAAAAGGTTCAAACGACATTACAAACTCGAAGTCATGAAATTACATAACAATATAATAAGCCAACAAGCACATCACATTGTACAAGAGAGGAAACGAGAGGTAAACCATTTTTTTATTGTATGTCCCGACTGCAGCCTCCACACACTTATTGATGAGTGACAATTTTCCTGGGTCTCTGAGATCAACATAACAAGGTATAACTGCATTTAAAAGGATAAAAAACATTAAAATTCAGAATTCAGGAAAAAAAAAGCACCATAACAAGACCTGATGAACACTCAGGCGGTATTCAAGAGTGTAACAAATATATATTGGTCGGTGATCCATTATATCACATCAAGCAACCTTGGAGACTTTCAAGGTCAGGCAGACTGATGATGAGTCTATCTGCCAAGTGTCCTTTTGTGATGGGTGGACATGGAGATTTTCTCAAGTTTGATTGAGAATGGGATGGTGGATGTTCCTTCGTTATTGGAAGTTATTTATCTTGCATAATAACATCAATGAGTGTAACACATATATGACTGGTCATAAAATTTTCATCCGGTATATGGATTTGGATCTATAATGGTCATGAAGTACGGAAAGAGCAGGCAAGTATTTACCTATTCTGTTTTCACCTTCCTGTGATCTTCGTGAAAAAGACACAACCTTAGATGTACCACTGGCCAGATAATACTTAACCACAGCATCAAAAACCGAGGAAGTATGAATCTCGTCAGAGGCGATCAAGGTCTCACAGACAGTCCAGGATAGATAGACGTGCAGAGTGTTATCCTCTTGGCGGCATTTTATAGAATTAAACCCGACAGGATGAACAGAATGCTTACCCTACAACAATGAGGACAGAATTAACAAGTTTCACAGATATATATTAATCATAATTACCATCACCCAGATAGGATAGGAAACACTAACAATTTTCCGCAAGTAAGAGCCAATAGTTTTTTCAATACTGGAGCGGACGCCTACAAGATCACAACTGCTAAAGGGTTTTGCATCTGCAAGAAAATGCATCAAATTAATACAGACATCATGAGAGCACATGAATGAAGTAATATAATAAGAACAAAAGGCAAACTGTTCAGTATTATTCTATTCTTATCGAATCATGATAGTTAAATATTAAAAGGACTGAATCAATATCCAATCATCATCAGAGTTACAAATGAATCACAAAAAATATAGGGTTAATTAAAGGTTGATTACCGATATGATCTCGAGCAGGCAGGCGGATAAACTTCTCCACAGAATACCTAAGGCGGTCATCGTCGTAGGAAGGATTGTACACCTCCGTGCGACAGTCATGGTAATGACCAGTAAGTTTGTCAAAAGCCTTGAAAGTTATGTATAGATGAAAGTCATAAAAGCTTGCCCTGATATTGGTCCAAATGGTCTCCACCCAATCCAGAGCTTGACCCTATAATAAATAGGGAGGCAAAACAACAACAAAAATCAACGAGATGCATATTGATAATTAGTAGGATACATAGAATAGGAAAAGAAAAATACAAGATATATATATCAAACAGACGAACCATTCTGGTATTATATTCGGAAAGAGCATGGCTAATGCAACCACTGATTCTGCCTTTGTACTTTTCATAAAGAGGATGGGATTTGTCGTTAAAAGGAAGAGGATAAATGGCAGAATCAGTGTGACTCCAGAGTGGCTTCGGCAGGTCAACATCAAATTTATCAAAACCCTGCATATATGCAAAAACAATCATAAGAAATAATAGTTAAAAAAATTAAACCAATAATATAATGTATATTGTTAGTGCGGTTTAAACTACAGACAATATTACATTACATTATATATAAAATTGGCTCTGTCTGCGTATCTCTCAATCTCCTCAATATCCTGCTCTGAAAGATTGTCCTCTGCGAAACGCTGGCTTAGTTGTTGTCTCCTCTCCTTGACAAAGTCAAAAACTTCATCATCTTCACTTTCCGCTTCCGCGGCGTCCGAGCCCGAATCTTCCGAGCACCAGCCCCAGACCCTATCGTCTTCTTCCTCGCAGCAGCCCCAGCCCGAATCTTCTTCTTCCGCGCCCGAGGCCAAGCCCGAGCCGGAGCCCGACCCCTCACCCGAGATCCCTCCATCCCTATCTGGTGATGCAATACTGTCGAAATTGCCCGAGCCAGAGCCCAGCCCCTCTCCCGAGATCCCTCCATCCCTATCTGGTGATGCAATACTGTCTAAATTGCCTTCTCCTCCTCCTCTTGGGGATGCACTACTCTCAAAGAATGGATGATTACGGACAAAAAGATCATTCCTTTGTAATGTATGGGAGCCCCAGCATGCCGCGTTAAGATGCTTAGAACAAGGCCGACGACCCAACCGTGTCAAGTCGGCCTTCCTCCATCCAGAAAGAGACCAACCATCCAAACTCCACACAATCCCAGCCAAACCCTGTAAGGGTCCAGACGAGCTGGAGGAAGAAGACATGACAATAACAGAATAACAGAAAACGGGTTTTCCAAAACCTAAATCTTCTTTTGAGGCGGTTTAATTTGATTTGTAATGTGTTTTTGGGTTAAGAGCACTGGTTCTGCTATTTATAAGGGACAGAGAAAGAGTCGGTGAGGGAGAAACATTGCGATTTTTTTTTTTTTTTTTTTGTCAATAGCAGAAATTTATGTTCTTCTTAAAGTAATCGGCCAATGGAATTTTCTATTTTTTTATAACAACAGCCAATGGAATTGAGCAGAAATATGTCAAGATGGAAAACTGGGAATAGGCCCAGAGCCAAGCGGCTTTATGCTTTGTGATTCATATAAAATTTGGACACCGATGGAAAAACTTCAAACAAAATGCAGGAGCTTATTCAATTGAGTTTTTCAGTTCAGAATTGCAATGCACACAACACTCTTCCTTCCGGACATATTCATAATTAGCGTATAAAGAAACAGTAAGAAAAAGTAAATGTTTGGTTACAAAAAGCACTTTTGGTCAGTGTTTTGAAGAAAAAATAATATAATAAATTTGTGATTTGTACTTGCTACATATGCATGATGTATCCAATTTCAAGATAATGCATACATTGGGGTAGTGTAAAATGATTTTCCGATTCTTTGAATACCTTTCTGAACTTGTTGACTGACTATAAAAGCATACGAATCAAGAAACCACATCAATCCATTATTACAGTACTTTGAGCAAACAAAAGATCAAGATACCTCATTCATTTATCAATCTGAAGGAGAAAGCCCTGAGTGAACAAGAAACTGAGCTACAAATCTGGAAACTGCGCCTGAAAAGTCTTGTGCAAAGTAGTATTGCAGGGCTAGTACATGTGCATTCGCTAAGATCATGGGACACTCTTCCTTGCTAAATTACAACGGATCAAACCTGGAGGTCATCCAATGACAGCTCACATACTGATAGCTGCTTCAATTTCTGCAAATTAAGTTAACAGAACATCACTAAAGATGGCCTCTGGCTGCTTGTAAGAAAAAGTGTGGCAGCAAAAAGATTACAGTGATGAATTGTCGAGAGTCTTCAATACTTGACCCAGAATAATTTCCCTGTCTAATTTTTCCTGTCAGCTTGTAGCATGCTGTCAGCTGAAAACCTGAATGCTCATTAGTCCGGACTCAGGAGATTATTAATAACAATACCCTTGCAAGGTGGGGAAAGCTATGAATATTCAAAATGCTCTCTTACCTCCAATTGATACGCCTGTCCATTTTGTTGATTGACGACGAATGTTCTAGCACTCTTCCACTATTGGACAAAGGGGAAGGAAAAAGGAATAGCAGAAAGACGGAAAACGCAAAGAAACATAGAATTAGAGCATTTTCAAGATGTTGTATGGTGTTGATCCTCTGACTGCAGAAATAAGTTCCTCCTGACATTACTGCTTATGGGGTCTCCTTGAATGGCTACTTTCAGAATAATGGCATTGAGCCCATGATTGTGTTCTTCTTCATGTAACTGAATGAGCAGGAGTCCATTTCACACGAGTCGGAGATAACCCACAGGAAGTATCACTTGTTCCATTTATACGTGGACAGTCACCATTGGACAGTTCACCTTTGCTAAGCAGTTACAATAAGTTCCTAAAACATGACCAGAAAAAAAAACTATTTCAACAATGTACTATTTGCTTCAAAGCCTGCATGAGGTTTTGAAATGGCCAGTTCTATTATCAATTACAGACATGCACACCAGATGGTTAGCAATTAATAATCTTCTTGGGGGCAACAGTTTAACATTTTTGCAACCAAATATAGCTAAAGATAATAAAAAGCTGGAGTTAAAAAGGTACATTCACAGAAAGTGAGCTAATTGCATGCATACACACCTCTATCTTGGGGTAAAAGCTCAAATCTCACACTTGTTCAGTACTGATGGCAATAATCAGGAGAGCAAGAAGGATTGAGTGGGGTCAGGACTGTAATATTAAGGATAAATTGGACCCTATTAATATGCAAACAATGTTGATCAAGTGGGTTCCTAGCTCCAAGGCAAGGGGTGGTTAAGTTGAACGCGGATGGGGCAATAAACACTAAACAGGGCGACTAATTAAGGAGTCAGCAGTGGGGGGGTTTGACTAGGGGTGATAATGGGGAGTGGCGGCTTGCTGGTTTTGGCACCAGAATCGAGAGTGGATCGGCATTTCAAAGCTGAACTTTGGGGCCTGAAGATGGGGTTGGAGATAGCATGGAACATGTTGGATAAAAAAAAAAGCATGGAACATGGGCTTCAGGAAGCTGATTCCCAGACTCTAGTTGATGTATGCAGGTCCAGTGAGGAATCTTTTGGATCAACTTGCATTAGCACAGCAGGAGGTTGATTCTAAAATAAAGTTGAAAATTTTTCTAAAATTAAAAAAATACTATATTACTTAAAAGTATTAAAATGAAAAAAAATTATAGGAAAAAAAATTAAGGAGTCAGCAGTGATAGGATTTCTTTTCTATCTAAGTTTTTCACCAGTTCAAGTTAGCTCTAGTTTCTAATTTTGTTCCTTTGCAATTCTGCTTGCTTATTCAGCATAGAATCTTTGATATGGATGATTCAGTTCTTCTTTCTGCTGGTGGTGAGTGGCTAATTGTTTTCTCTTTTTTGTAAAATTATTATTGTGACTGTGGTGGGAAATTGCAAAATTTGGCTACACGCTAGCAGTTCCTCAATTTGCCTACATGCATGCACGCAGTTTAGTTAATTCTTTACCTGGACCCTTATTTCAAGTCATGTTCTTTGTGATTTGTTTCCAGGAATGTGGGTTATCCGGTGGGGTCGGAGGAAGAAGCTGGAGTTGAAGGAATGGGATGATGTGTGGGACACCGACAGCGAGGAGGAGGCCGCCGATTGGTTCTCTAGTGCGGTAGACCAGGCTCAGAGGGACGAGCTCATTCAACGTGAGAAGCACGTAATCCAAACCAAAGTATGCAATAGCTTCACAACTATCCTTTCTTTTCTCTTTCAACATTCATTCTCCAACTCCTGCTCTCTTATTATTCTTATGATAGCTTTGCTTTTTAGGGTTTTGACCTTCCATCTGCCATTCCGAGCTGTATCATTGAACCTGTGAACCTCGGGGATTCACGGCACTTTCAGAGAATCAGAGCCCTCTCACCTTTTGCTGTAGCATTCTTCAATAAGAAAAAGATGTTCCTTTTGTTTTCCTTTTCTTTTCCATGATTCGACCTATATGCTGGCATATAGACTGCTAAATCTAAGTACCTTTTCCTCTGTTTCTTACAAGGGTAAAAACCTGGTGCTTGTGGAGGTTATCAGAGCGAATTTTTGGGGGCAGCGTTGTAGTTACCTCCTAACCTTGAGGGTCATCGAAAGCTCTATCCTGGAGATGAAAATTTATCAAACTAGAATATCTATGGAAGATATCTATTACGCTCAGTTTCCTAACAAAAAGAGGGATCATGTGCAGATTTTTAGGCCTCTGCCAGACTATATAGGTGAATCATCTATATCTCTTGTGTTTTTTTGTCTTGATGAGTACTTTTCAGGTCTGATCCACTGTTATTTTGGTTTACTGCTTTGCCCTGTTAGTTTTAGAGGATTCTGTGGACTCTCAGGGTGTAAAACGAAAAAGGCTTGATGAGTTCTGCTACCAAGTGACAGAAGGATGTGATGCTGGTGACGCTACTTACGCTGCATGTTTCTGTTTGTGCGACGGAGCATTATCGTCTAATGGCAGAGCGTGCCCGCAAGTTCAAGCTCAAGTACACTCTATGCCATGGCCCTCTTCGCCTTGATCATCCGTTCCACCGCTGTAGAATTGAGCGGAGTGTTCAGGCTGCTCTTGCTTATTAATTACAATCAAAGCCATGTATTTTTCCTCACTCATTTTCTTTCGTTTGGTTTTAACTTCCTCTTCCCATTTGTATTCTATATCTCCTAAGTGACTTACTTTGGTTCCTTTGTCTTTTCCTTTGTTGCTGGAGTTGCCACATGTCAGCACGGTTTTTTTTTTGATTGAAAGTAGTCATTGTATTAATGCATCAAACACGGACTGAGTCCATATACAAAAGGTCCCGTATGAAGGAAGGTGGGACTTGCATCCAGGAATTAAAACCTGGGAATAGGTTCGATGCCCTAGCTAATTTGTGCGCTACTCTGTTACATTGTCTATGAGAGTAGTTACAAAAGAAACTCCCTAGGTGTGAGGATAACAGTTTAATATCCGTTGAAATAGAGCTAAAATAAGAGAGATCTTCAGAATCAGTAGGATCTGCTTGAAGGTTTTTTATCACAACTAAAGCGTCAGATTCTACCATGATGTTCCAAAAACCATTCTTCAATGCGAAAAGGATTCCTTCTTTGATGCCAAGAGCTTCAAGCATCACAGGATCAGTGATACCCTGGTATTGCTTCGTGAAAGCTGCCACAAAATGGCCATGGTGGTTTCTGAAAACACCACTTACACCACCCAAATTGTGTTCTTTGAAGACAGCAGCATCAGTGTTCAGTTTAAGATATGGTTCTTCTGGCGGTAACCAATGAGTGGGGTCACATGTCAGCACGGTTACTCAACAATTATTGTGTGTTAGGTAAATAGGAGTCGAGGCATTTCACCTTCATTATGGCTATGATAAACAATTTTAATAATATTTGTGATTGCCATTTTTTAACACAAGAAAGTAGTTATAATAAAATTTAATAAAAGGTGATTTAATATAGTAAATATAAGATGATAAGCATTAGTGAAAGGATAAAAAGCATTTGGGAACATGCATTGGGCTCACCTTGGGACAAGAATAGCAACACTACTATGCTCTGCTCTTCTTTCCCCCTCCACCATCCCATAATCAATCTCCCTTGAGTCTTATAAAATTTTGTCTTGAATTAATACTATAAAAAAAACATATAAGTTAAATAAAATTAAAAGACAAAAAATAATACCAATTATGATTTCAAATTATGTGTTGATTTATGTTTTCTTGGTGGCTTTATACATATTTAGCTGTGATCATATTTTTATTAGTAGAACCAATTATAAAGAGGTTATTTTCCCATTTAATAGTTTTGGGATGCAAATAATGGTGGGTAAACATAGCCATCATAAAAATTTACTTCTTGAGTTTTAATATTGCACAAAATTCTTAAATTTCAATATTGCTTTGTGCATTATCTTTTACACCAAAATCCAATTAATTTTAGCTATTTATTTACTATAACAATTTGGTCATAAATAAAGTAGAGTACCACAATCAATATAATCAACATTAGGGATAGAATAACACGCAAATGAAGATTTTTGTGGGAAATTTCCATCCTACCAGCTAAAAATTAGTAAGTTGATGATTTAAGATTTCTTTTTTTCAAAAAAAAGAAAAAAATTAAAACATCTAGAAAACATAATAATTTTTTACTAAATTATCCCAACATGAATTTTTTTATTTTAGTAAAACTTTTTCTACCCTATTAATTAATAATAAGGGCATAATTAAGCAATAAATAATTAATAAATTTTCATATTTCTCAAATAATGAATATTTTAAAAATTAGCAAAGCGATTGTAGTTCTTTAATTATGAAGAAGAAGTGTCCAAAGCATTGGGCTGGTTAAAATTTAAGGCATTGTTTTCAGGGCTGGTGTTCAAAGCAACTTCGCAGTTCGCACCTTCCAAAAATGAAGCGAGAGAATGATTGTTCCTCACTTCATCCACTAGTTTTTTTTAAAGAAAAAAATGAGCAGCAACCCACACTTTTTCACAATATTTACAAGGGGATATTCAGGAAGATGTTATCTAGTGACCAACATTTTGCAGGTGTTTTTGTACAAACAAGAACTCCACATATATATATATAGGGTGCCCTACAATATGTAAGTGTTCAAATTTGTATCTCTTCTTTTTAGTGAGACGCGTAGAGAATCAAAAACCTAGAAATTATGGCGCATATCCATTGCACCAACTCGACATACTGAATTAGAATATTTTTAAAACATTGGCTCTCAAATTATCCAGTGTCAAACCATAATGCATCCTCAACTCCATCTAAGTTCTCAAGTTAACACACTAGTAAATTATAATGAAACAAGTTAACACTACAGAAGCATGAGCAAAGCTCCATTCTGCCCTACCACCATCCACCATTCTTCAACACCAGAAAATTATAATGAAACACACACTACAGAAGCATGAGCAACGCTCCATTTTACACTACCCACCATCCACCACTCTTCAAAAGCCCATGTCTTTTTCCTTTAATAATGATCATCCATCACCAACCCTGGAAACCAATATGAGCCAAAGTTAATATTCCATAAAAATCTGGACATTTTCATAAATCATCAAGGTGCTAAGATAGAATGCCAGGGGAAAAACAAACACAAGACAGATTTAATCTATGGAGGTAGATGTAATCTGATTTAAAGGAGGAAGGCTCGCTAAAGCAGCTTATTACCATCTATCTCTATGTAGCATAAACGACTCGAGGACATATTCCTGTGTTTCATTTTCACCTCTTTTCCTTTTCCATGTTTTAAGCTGATCATAAATAACCCTAGCAGAACAAATATATACAGTTCCAGTAGATTTTTGCTTCGCCTTGAATGAAATATGGTAAGCAGTTTCGCCCAAGGCCGGAAAATCATATGCCCTGGTAACTTTTGGAGAACACAAATCAGCACCCTACAACGAAAGGTTCAAACGACATTACAAAGTCGAAGTCATATGAAATTACATAACAGTATAATAAGCCAGCAAGCACATCACATTGTAAAAGAGAAGAAAAGAGAGGTAAACCGTTTTTTTTTATTGTAACTCGCGATTGCAGCCGCCACACACTTGTTGATCAGTGACAATTTTCCTGGATCTCTGAGATCAACATAACATTGTTTAATTGCATTTAAAAGGATAGACAACATCAGAATTCAAAAAGAAAAAAAAATATAAGAAGACCTTATGAACACCCAGGCGGTATTTCAAGAGTGTAACAAATATATGGCTGGTCATAAAATTTTCATCTGGTAGATGGATTTGGATCTGTAATGGTCATGAAGTACGGAAAGAGCAGGCAAGTGTTTACCTATTATGTTTTTACCTTCCTGTGATCTTCGTGAAAAAGACACAACCTTAATTGTACAAGTTTGTATCTCTTTCTTTGCAGTGAGATTCGAAAAGAATAAAAAACTTTGAAATTATGGCGCAACTCGAGATACTGAATTAGAATATCAACTTTAAAACATTGGCTCTCAAATTATCCAGTGTCAAACCATAATGCATCCTCAACTCCATCCAAAAATTCTCAAGTTAACACACTAGAAAATTAAGCAACCCACCATCCAACATTCTTCAAAAGCCGATTCTCAAAAAAAAAAAAATTCTTCAAAAGCCCATGCCTTTTTTCCTTCCATCACCAACCCTGGAAACCAATATGAGTCAAAATTAATATTCCACAAAAATATAGATACTTTCATAAATCATCAAGATGCTAAGATAGAATGTCAGGGGAAAAACAAAAACAAGACAGATTTAATCCAATTTGTTTACCTCCCAGCCATCTCTGTGTAGGATAAACGACTCCAACACATATTCTTCTGTTTCATTTTCACCTCTTATCCATATTTTAACCTGATCATCATAAATAACCCTAGCTGAACAAATATATGTAGTTTCTGTAGATTTTTGCTTGGCCTTGAATGCAATATGGTAAGCATTTTCGCCCATGGCTGGAAAATCATATGCCCTGGTAACTTTTGGAGAACACAAATCAGCACCCTACAACAAAAGGTTCAAACGACATCACAAGCTCGAAGTCATATGAAATTACATTACAGTATAATAAGCCAACAAGCACATCACACTGTGAAAGAGAGGAAACGAGAGGTAAACCATTTTTTTATTGTATCTCGCGACTGCAGCCTCTGCACACTTGTTGATGAGTGACAATTTTCCTGGGTCTCTCAGATCAACATAACAAGGTTTAACTGCATTTAAAAGGATCGACAACATCAGAATTCATAATTCAAAAAGAAAAAAAAAACACCATGACAAGACCTGATGAACACCCAGGCGGTATTTCAAGAGTGTAACAAATATATGGCTCGCCATAGAATTTTCATCCAGTATATGGATTTGGATCTGTAATGGTCATGAAGTACGGAAAGAGCAGGCAAGTATTTACCTACTCTGTTTTCACCTTCCTGTGATCTTCGTGAAAAAGACACAACCTTAGATGTACCACTGGCCAGATAATACTTAACCACAGCATCAAAAACTGAGGAAGTATGAATCTCGTCAGAGGCAATCAAGGACTCACAGGCACTCCAGGATAGATAGACGTGCAGAGTGCCATCCTCTTGGCGGCATTTTATAGAATTAAACCCGACAGGATGAACAGAATGCTTACCCTACAACAATGAGAACAGAATTAATAAGTCCCACAGATATATATTAATCATAATTACCATCACCGAGATAGGATAGGAAACACTAACAATTTTCCGCAAGAAAGAGCTAATAGTTTTTTCAATACTGGAGTGGATGCCTACTTGATCACAACTTCTAAAAGGTTTTGCATCTGCAAGAAAATGCGTCAAATCAATACAGACATCAATGAGGTAATATAATAAGAACAAAAGGAAAAATGTTAAGTATTATTCTATTCTTATTGAATTATGAGAGTTATATATTAAAAGGATTGAATCAATATCCAATCATCATCATCATCATGAGAGTTACTAATGAATCACAAAAAATATGGGGTTAATTATAGGTTGATTACCGATATGATCTCGAGCAGGCAGGCGGATAAACTTCTCCACAAAATATCTAGGCTCGTCGTAAGAAGGATTGTACACCTCCGTGCGACAGTCATGGTAATGCCCAGTAAGTTTGTCAAAAGCCTTGAAAGTTATGTATAAATAGAAGTCATGAGGGCTTGCCCTCATATTGGTCCAGATGGTCTCCTCGAACTCTAGAGATTGACCCTATAATAAATAGGAAGGCAAAATAGAAAAAAAAAAAAAAATCAACCCTAAATTGAAAGAGATATATATTGATAATAATTACATAAATAGAATAGAAAAAAAAACAATATATATCAAACAAACGAACCATTTTGGTATTATATTCGGAAAGAGCATGGCTAATGCAACCATCAATTCTGCCTTTGTAGTTTTCATAAAGAGGATGAGATTCGTCGTTGAAAGGAAGAGGATAAAGGGCAAAATCAGTGCGACACCAGAGCGGCTTTGGGGGTTCAACATCAAATTTATCAAAACCCTGCATATATATGTGCAAAACAATCACAAGAAATAATAATTAAAAAAATTAAACCAATAACATAATGTATATTATTGGTGCGGTTTAAACTACTATAGATAAAAAAAAAAAAGGCAACATTACTTACATTATATATAAAATTGGCTCTGTCTACGTATCTGTCAATCTCCTCAAGATCCTGCTCAGGGAAACGCTGACTTAGTTGTTGTCTCCTCGAACCGAAAAAGTCAAAAACTTCATCATCCTCACTTTCTGCATCTTTTCCTTCCGCGGCGTCCGAGCCCGAATCTTCTGAGCACCAGCCCCAGACCCTATCGTCTTCTTCCTCGCTGCAGCCCCAGCCCGAATCTTCTTCTTCTTCCGCGCAGCAGCCCCAGTTCAAATCTTCTTCTTCCTCGCTGCAGCCCCAGTTCAAATCTTCTTCTTCCCTGCTGCAGCCCCAGTTCAAATCTTCTTCTTCCTCGCTGCAGCCCCAGTTCAAATCTTCTTCTTCAGCGCCCTCGGCCCCCCCATCGCTATCTCCATCCCTATCTGGTGATGCAAAATTGTCTTCTCCTCCTCCTTTTGTTGATGGACTACCCTCAAAAATTGGATGGTTACGGACAAAAAGGTTTTCTTCTTGTGATGTATGGGAGGCCCAACATGCGGCATTAAGATGCTCAGAACAAGGCCGACGACCCAACCGTATCAGTTCAACCTTCCTCCACCCCGAAAGAGACCAACCATCCAAACTCCTTATAATCCCTGCCAAACCCTGTAAGGGTTTCGGCTCACCACACGAACCCGAGGAAGACGCCATGACAATAATAACAGAATAAATAAAAGAAAGAAAAACAGAAAGAGGGTTTCCCAAAACCTATTCCTCCTTTTGAGGCGGTTTAATTCGATTTGTAACTTGTAAGGTACTGGTTGTGTGTGTTTTTGGGTTAAGAGCACTGGTTCTCCCTATTTATAAGGGACAGAGAGAGTCGGTGAGGGAGAAACATGGCGAAAATTTATGTTCTTTCTTTTTCTTTTTGTCAATAGCGGAAATTTATGTTCTTCTTAAAGTAATCGGCCAATGGAATTTTTTTTTATATATAATAACAGCCAATGGAATTGAGCAGAAATAGGTCATGATGGAAAACTGGGAATAGGCCCAGAGCCAAGCGGCTTTATGCTTTGTGCTTCATATAAAATTTGGACACCGATAGAAAAACTTCAAACAAAATGCAGGAGCTTATTCAATTGAGTTTTTCAGTTCAGAATTGCAATGTACACAACACTCTTCCGGACAGATTCATAATTAGCGTATAAAGAAACAATAAGAAAAAGTAAATGTTTGGTCACAAAAAGCATTTTTTATCAGTGTTTTGAAGAAACAATAATATAATAAATTTGTGATTTGTACTTGCTACATATGCATGATGTATCCAATTTCAAGACAATGCATACATTGAGGTAGTGTAAAATGATTGGGATAAAAGGTCCTCGGGTTTCGCGATTGTCCTGTTTCTATACCCGCGAGTTTTTCCGTCACTTTTAGGTACCCCGGGTTTAAGAATTTGGCCCTTTTCTATACCTCGGGCAGCCCGGCCGATGACGTGGCCAGTTGCCCGTGCAGACCTGACACGTGTCACTCTCCATTGGACCACGTCGGCCAAAAAGCGGGGCCCGCCTTATCCCACAGTTTTTTATTTCCGAAAAATTGAAAATTCTTTTTCCTATTTTTAAAATCCCTTACCGGCTGGTTGGCCCGATTTTACATCGGTTCGCCTCAACAATCCATAGACCAACATTCAATCTCCCAAACAACAATAAAAAAGCATCAAACAAATCTGCAGTGCAAGAGAAGGTGTCGGATTCTTACCAGAAACTGAATCCGAACCAGCCCGTAACGAAGCCGTCAACGCCGAGCCTTGAATCCCCCTGATCAAAGAAAACGCCCACTGCCTGCAACTAGCTCACCCCGACAAGCACGAACCCGGTGGATTCCACCCGCTCCCGAGCCACCAACAGCTTCCACAACATCGCCGCCAACAACAACCAAGCAAACCCGCCACCATGCAGAAACGACAACAACACAATACCCCAAATCAAACCCTGATCGGTAAGCCACAACCACAAAATGGAAGAAGAAAGAAAGAGAATAGAGGGGTCTATCTTACCGGACAGAAACGATGGAGGCGGCGGCGCGTCCACACACAGACGTTTCCCCTCGCGAAGCCCGGCCTCCTGACCGTCTCCTCTGCAACAACGGCGGCGCAACATAGAGAAGACAAGTGGTGGCGGCAGCGCTACCAGGTGGCTTCGAAGACAGGAGGAGATGAAGGCCAACATCGGGGTAACCGGGAGAGGAGAAGATGATGAATCAGGGAAGTGAAGGAGAAGGAAAGAAAAGAAGAAAAGGAGTTCGGAAGAGAAAATTGAGGGTTGTTACCCGTTGACCACGATTCAGGGAGATTGTGGCCGGAATCCGGCAGCTGGTTCTGGGCGGTATGCTTCGGGTTGTGGGTTGTAGTAGATGGCTGAACTGTGGGTTGCCTGGGTGTGAATCAAGCGGTTGGGTTCCGAACAATAAGTTTTTATGGACAAACCGGGTCGAAAATAGGGTCAACAAACCCGGTATATGAATTAAAAATTTGAAAAATAATTTCTCTAATTTCAGAAAATAAAAAATCTTGAAATATGGTGGTCCCACATTTTTTCCTACGTGGCTTCAATAAGAGCATGACACGTGTCAAGTGAACCCGGGCAGATGGCCACGTCATCGCCCTTGCTGCCCGAGGTATAGAAAAGGGACAAAATTCTAATCTCGGTGTATACAAAAGGGACAAAAAAGCTCTCGGGTATACAAACGTGACAAACGCGAAACTCGGGGGCCCAAAAAGGTGCTTAACCCTATTCCGATTCTTTGAATACCTTTCTGAACTTGTTGACTGACTATAAAAGCATAAGAATCAAGAGACCACATCAATCCATAAATACAGTGCTTTGAGCGAACAAAAGATTAAGATACCTCATTCATTTATCAATCAGAAGGAAGAAAGCGTCGTGCGAACAAGAAACTGAGCTACAAATATGGAAACTGCGCCTGAAAAGTCTTGTGCAAAGTAGTATTGCAGGGCTAGTACATGTGCATTCACTAAGATCATGGGACACTCTTCCTTGCTAAATTACAACGGACATCAAACCTGGAGGTCATCCAATGACAGCTCACATACTGATAGCTGCTTCAATTTCTGCAAATTAAGTTAACAGAACATCACTAAAGAAGGCCTCTGACTGCTTGTAAGAAAAAGTGTGGCAGCAAAAAAATTACACTGATGAATTGTTGTTGAGAGTCTTCAATACTTGACCCAGAATAATTTCCCTGACTAATTTTTCCTGTCAGCTGAAAACCTGAATGCTCATTAGTCCGGACTCAGGAGATTATTAATAACAATACCCTTGCTAGTTGGGGAAAGCTATGAATAATCAAAATGCTCTCTTAGCTCCAATTGATACACCTGTCATTTTGTTGCTTGATGATGAATGTTCTTGTACTCTTCCACTACTGGACAAAGGGGAAGGAAAAAGGAATAGCAGAAAGATGGAAAACGCAAAGAAACATAGAATCAGAGCATTTTCAAGATGTTGTAAGGTGTTGATCCTCTGACTGCAGAAATAAGTTCCCCCTGACATTACTGCTTATGGGGAAGAGAGTCTCCTTGAATGGCTACTTTCAGAATAATGGCATTGAGCCCATGATTGTGTTCTTCTCGATGTAACTGAATGAGCAGGAGTCCGTTTCACAGCAGTCGGAGATAACCCACAAGAAGTATCACTTGTTCCATTTATACATGGACAGTCACCATTGGACAGTTCACCTTTGCTAAGCAGTTCAACAAGTTCCTGAAAAATGACCAGAAAAAACACTATTTCACCAATGTTTGCTTCAAGGCCTGCATGAGGTTTTGAAAATGGCCAGTTGTGTTATCAATTACAAACTTGCACACCAAATGGTTAGCAATTAATTATCTTGTTGGGAACAACAGTTTAACATTTTTGCAACCAAATATAGCTAAAGATAATAAAAAGCTGGAGGTAAAAAGGTACATTCACAGAAAGTGAGCTAATTGCATGCATACACTCCTCTATCATGGGGTAAATGCTCAAACCTCACACATGTTCAGCACTGATGGCAATAATCAGGAGAGCAAGGGAGATTGAGTGGGCTCAGGACTGTAATACTAAGGATAAATTGGACCCTACTAATATGCAAACAATTTTGGATCAAGTGGATTCCTAGCTCCAAGGCAAGGGGTGGTTAAGTTGAACACGGATGGAGCAATAAACACTAAACAGGGCGACTAATTAAGTATAAAAATGAAAAAAAAAATCATATGTAAAAGAAAAAAGAGAGTAAAATATAGATGAAAATTAATATAAATTTTAAAATTGGATATATCTTGCTTCCTGCACACCAGCACAAAGGGGGGATTAGGATTTTTGGTTTTCCTCTCTTTGCTGCCTTGATTCTCTTCCAGCCTTCGACAGAAGAAGCTGCTGGTGAGTGGCAAGTCTCAATCTTTTTTCTTCTTGGGTTCAAGGTTTCGAAGCGAGGAAATATGTCAATGACTCTTCTTTCTGCTGGTGGTGAGTGGATAATTGTTTTCTCTGTTTGTAAATTATTATTGTAGTTGTGGTACGAAATTGCAAAATTTGGCTACACGCTATGATGCAGGAATATAATTTCTAGGATTTTATTTAGGTTGTTTATGTCTAGTAGTATTCCTTTTTATTTTAGGATTTCTTTTCTATCTAAGTTTTTAGATAGTTAATGTTAGCTCTAGTTTCAAATTTTGTTCCTTTTCAATTCTGCTTCTTTATTCAGCCTAGAATCTGTGTTATAGCTAGCTTGGCCAGAAAGACCATGGATTAGAGTTAGTGGTAATTTTCTTTTTCTTTTCTACATTCTTGTGTTATTGACAGATGCCTTTTTGAGTTTTGTGTTATGTAGATATTCTTGCCCTGTGAAGTGATCCAGTGATATGCATTGTATTGGTGCCTTTGTACAGTGATCATTTGCCAACCACGACGAATGGAAATAGAAAAGCTGGCCAAAGGAAACAGCAAAATCAGCTAGAAGCCTTAGACAGTCTTTTTGTAACGAATAGATTAATAGCCGCCACTCAATCCTTTCTTAATAGCTGATTAGATAGTCTAGTATTAGAGGCTATATATGGTGGCAAGCAGGAGATAATATACTTATTTTGTAACGAAAATTCAAGTCAGATCCAGAGTCACAGAGAATTCACTGTCTTGTCAACTCAAAAAAATGGCTGCCTATATAATCCCAAAATAAATACTTATATTTTTCTCTTTGTTTTCATGTCCAGTCGCCACTTTTTTCGTTTATCGTTTCACGGATTCAGTATCTATCCATGTGTTTCTTTTTCAATGCTTGCAGATGTTTTTACTTGTTGACTTCCTTTATTCGGATGGGAGTTCATATTTGCACTCATCTCACTAATATATACCCACTCACTTATATTTGGTAGGAAAATAACAAACTTAACCCTTAAAAAAAAGTAAACAAACCATCCGAAAATATAATTCCCGTACATGACGTTCTACACAAAATTAGGAACCACCGATAAATAAGTTCAAAATTCTGTATGTTTCAAAAATGTTGCATGTGTTCCAAAAAAAAATCTCTAGTTACGAAAAAAGTAGAGTAATTACAATGTGCACTAATAATTCACGCCTATCATTTCATCAAAAAAAAAATCACGCCTATTGCTGTTTCTTCCAAATGTCATAGTGCTACGGTTTTCTATGTGCCAGGCATAGGAAACTGAACCTTTTGGTTCTTCTTTTACACGCAGACTTTGTTTCTCCTTTTCTAACTCTCGATGCATGGTAATTGCACAGAGAGATAGAGAAAGAGAGAGAGTTGTGATAATCTCTAAGTCTTCAACTTGCAGCTTCTGAACGAGGAATATAGAAAATGGCAATGAAGTCGGTCGTGGGTGCTAATCAAGAGGCCATGAGGGCTGCAAGAATGCATATTGAAGAGATCAGGTCCAAGAACTTCTCAATAGGCAAGAATGAAGCCAACCCTTTAACCCAGGACCTATATTATGCCGTAAAGAATCTTTCAGCTGACCTCTACTCTAAAGACTTTCACTTCCTGATGGAGCTCATTCAGGTCTGTTATTGCTGATCACTTGTTCTTGCTTCTTTCCCTTTTCCCTTGGAAAAATATGTGGCAGGCCTTATCTTTGTTCTTCTTCTTCTTTTTATCAATTCGTCTTCTTTTGGTGTAGAATGCGGAAGACAACAGTTATCCAGATGGAGTAGAACCTACTCTCGAATTTGTGCTCACAGGTAAAGATATTACTGGGCTTGGTGCACCTGCAACTCTGTTGATTTTTCACGATGGAATTGGGTTCTCCAAGCAGAATATTGAGTCACTTTGTAGCATTGGCCTCTCCACTAAGAAACGAAAGAGAGAGTTGGAATCTATTGGGGAGAAAGGTAAGCTTTGCAATCATTCTTTTATGTATCTGAAATCTATATTGAGACTGTATAACCTTAATTCTATCAAGTGAAGAACTCCTTTACTGAAACCTGATGCTTTGTGTTACAATTCATGCTTCCTTTCGCTTCATGTTACAAGTACTGTACACTTATTTGGAACTGTAATTTAACACATGCTCCCTTTTGTCAACCACTTGTAGTCTTATACATTTATCTTCTTTAAGTGGTATATCATGAATCAGAAAATGATGACTGCTTATATAGTAAAGAGAGGCAGCCTCCTCTACAAACTAAATTTATTGCCTGATAAATGTCACTACTGTATCATTTAGAACCTTCACATCATTTTGATGCTTCAGTTAAACAAGTTTTCTGATATGTATCATATCCCCATCTAATGTAAACTTGGTTGTTTGTTTCTTTATGGACTAGAACATCAACAGTCACATAATATGCTTTTCTGTATAACCATGTTGGGCCCCCCCTGATGTTTCATGCAGGAATTGGCTTTAGGAGTGTGTTCCTTGTGAGTAGTTGTCCTTATGTATTTAGCAATGGATACAAGGTCAGATTCAGTGAGAAGCCTGACCAATACTGTGGCATTCGTTATATAGTTCCAGAATGGGTTGCTGGAAAACCTTTTGCCTCAGACATCAGGAGTGTATATGGTTCTGAAAATGCCTTGCCAACAACGAGCATTATACTTCCTCTAAAGCCAGAGAAGGTGGAAGCTGTGAGAGGGCAATTGTTTCAGCTGCAGCCAGAACTTGTTTTATTCTTATCCAAGATAAAGAGAATATGTATGCGTGATAACGAACCCGGTAGTAAAGCTCCTGATAATGTCTCGATGGTGTCGGTATCAAGTGAGCAGCATCATGTGGAGCGGAGGGAAATAAGTGCAGAATCTTATGTAGTTCGACTTTCTGTTGTAGAGAGTATGCCTGATGCAGCGGAGGATTGTGAATATTATATGTGGAGGCAGACATTTCCTGTGAAGCCAGAAAATAGAGTCCATTCAAGGATGGAGGTAGAGAAATGGACAGTGTCACTTGCTTTTCCTCTTGGAAAGAGAGTGACAAAGGGTGCTTCCCCCATTGGAGTGTTTGCTTTCTTGCCTACATCAATGGTCACAAATTTTCCATTTGCAATTCATTCTGATTTCATTCTTGCCTCATCTCAGGAAGCTGTATTGTTGGACAGCAAGTGGAATATTGGAATTCTTGAATATGTCCCATCAGCTTTTGTGAACGCGTTTCTTTCTTTTCTAAGAGAGGAATTGCCTTGTCCGGTGCATGAGGCTTATAAATTTGTGCCATTTAAACCTTCTCCTTTTCCTGAGCTTAACAAGGTAAGGCAGTCTATTAAGGAGCTACTAAAGAACTCAATGGTTGTTCCCTGTTCGCGTGATCTTCACCGCAAAACACTTTTCTGCAAGCCAAATGAAGCAATAAGGATCCTGCCAAAGTTTCAGTCTCTCTTATTGCGGTTGCCACTTCCCTTGGTTAGATTGGATTTATTTGATAAATTCATCCTGGACTCTTCTTTGGAACATGAGCGGTATAGATCAGTGCTGGAATTTCTTGGTATTCATTCTGCTGGTGGTTCTTATGATTCCTATGCAAGATGCATTAAGGAGTGGAAACTTGCTTTGCTAGCTTTTAAAGATGTTTACATTGATCTTCTTTGTTTTATTGCTGAGGAAAGAAAAGATGCTTTTAGAGATGTACCAGTCCTGAAGTATATCAACCATGATGGAAAGGTGGAGATATGCAGTATTGCTCAAGCTTCAGGGAAGATATATAAGGTTAGATATGGCCAAGATCTTGAACTTCATGCATGGCTGAACGAATTTAATGTCGAAGTTGGATGCCCTGGTTGCATATTCTTTCTGCCTGATACAATTCAGCAAGCTCTAGTGAAGCACAGTAGATTTCATTTTCTTCAACACTGGCTTGCGAAAGAAGCACGAGTAATGCCTTATTCGGCATCAGATTTTGCAGAACATCTCTGTAGCTTTGTTGAGACTAACAAGGATCCAAAACTTGCTGTTTCCTTGGCTCAATTTCTTTTTGTTTCCCACAAAATGAATTTCATTGATGAGGATTTCTTGTCTTGTTTCTGCAAAAAGATACCTATTATTGATGGCTATGGCCATCTAAGGACAAAAAGAGTTGAAACACTTGTGCCTGCATCACCCGGAAGCAAATGGATGAAGCTATTAGGACCTAATAATCCTTTTGTAGAACATTTTTATGTTGACCTGGGAGAAATTTATGCTGAGAGTAGTCAATTTGCTGGGCAGCATATACCAGAGAAGCAACTCCTCAGCTTCATCAGTAAGCACAGTGAAGCTTCAGATTTGGATGGACTTCCTCCTCCTGATGCTCCATTACAAGTGGCAAGTTCTAAGCTGACATGTGATCAGGCTTTTCTGCTGCTAGATTGGATACGAAAGGCCAGAGCCAGAGATCCTTCTTTGCCTGAAAAGTTTGTAACAAGTGTTAGATGTGGAAAATGGTTGAAGGCATATTCTGGTTTTACTTCTCCTAGTCAATCCATTCTTCCTGATGCCATGGGGAAGATAATTTTTGACATGATGAGGTGCTTTTTGGAAGACATAAAGATGATAGACCAGGAATTCTATCGAAACAAAATTGGCTTGTATCGCAATGAGCTGGCAGTTCTTGGTGTGACATTTGGGTTGCCAAATATAGTGAAACTCATACTTGATCGGACCAGGATACGTGCTTCGTGTGGGATGAGCAAAGAATTGGCTTGTTCCTTGCTATTGTTTGTGGGATACTTGAAGGCATGCAACACACTTGATGAGCAATGGTTAACAGCTATGAGAAAAGGTAGATGGCTAAGGACTTCTCAGGGATATATGGCTCCTATGGAGTCTGTGCTTCTTCGAGCTGAAGAAGAGGTTGAATCTATATTGACCATGACAAATATTCCTGTTATTGATGAAGGATATTATGGAACCAAGTTTACTGCATTTTCACCTGAACTAGAGCTCCTTGGAGTGATGACCGATATAGAACAAGTATACAAGTTGGTTTCTCAGAGTATGGTTTTCCCTCTTAGAGCCGCTCCAATGAACAAGGACAGTGGCTTATTGATCCTCAAATGCATCCGCTATGCGGGATTAGCAGCATGTGAAAAGGTTAGAGATCAACCCTGGTTGAAAACCCTCTGTGGTGCCAAATCTCCTATGGAGTCCATTCTTGCTGATTCTAGATGGTTTTGCTTGCTGGATGGTCTTGATGCACCTGTCATTGATGAAGCGTTTTATGGAGATGATATCAGGTCTTTTGTGAATGAGCTCAGGGCAATTGGTGTTGCTGTTGATCTTGACAGTGCAGTAAGAAGAGTGGCTTCTCAATTGAAATTGCTAGGTTCTTCTCCTTGTTTGATGTCTAACGATGTCATGAAGTTATTGGATGTCATTCGGGTTTTCAAGAAAAAGAATTGCCTACTTGTCTAAAATTCGTGATTGACTGTAGAAGGAAAGTGACTGAAAACACTGCCATAGTTGCAGGACTTCCAAGTGAATCATCTCTTCTTTTTGCTAGCCAGTCTTCTTGGTGTATCTCTTTAAGGATTTAAGTACAAAATCCCAGATATTTGGGCCTTCAACTCTACTTGCCTGTACTTTTGTAAATTCAGGACTTGCCGAATATATATGATTCTCCTATGCATTTTGCTAGTTCTCATTTGGATTTGAAATGTACTTGTATACATCTTTCTTTAGTTAATCAATTTCATTATACAATTTTGTGCTGGTACTAGTCGGAAAAGGAAAAATTAGGGAGATTATAAACATTTTGGTGATTTGACATTATCATCTGCAAGTCATCCGGATGTTTGAGATTTTTTTTTCGCTTGCCTGTATTATTGGTAGACCTGGCAATTCGTGTTGTCGGGTCGGGTTCGTGTCGGGTTGAACAGGTAATCGGGTTCCAAATCTTCAACCCGACTCGACCTATTTAATAATCGTGTCGTGTCTTGTCCAACCCGTTTATTATCGTGTCGGGTTCGGGTTGACCCGCGGGTTACCTATTAAGTCTAACAAGCCTAAAAATTAGTTTGAATTTTTTTTATTTTGCGTATTTTTTTAGCAAATAGGTATATAATTAGATTTTCTCATATATTAAAGAAAATTACAAATTATAGAATCATAATATAATAATATTTTAAAGCATTTATAGAAATATTTTTGGATAATTTTAGTAACTTTAGCCTTAAATATTGAATAAGTCTTATATTAAATCAGTAAAATATCAGTACCCTAAATATAATCGGGTCACAAACAGGTACCTATCGGGTTGGCGGGTCAACCCGCGACCTGACCTGCTAATTTTCGTGTCGTGTCGGGTCGACCCATTTAACTAAACGGGTTGAAAATCTCTGACCTATACCTGCTAATTTCGTGTCGGGTTCGTGTCGGGTTGTCGTGTCACTACCCGTTTTGCCAGGTCTAATTATTGGATGTCAGTTCTTCTCCAGAAAACTATACCTTTGTTTGGAGTTAGAACTGAAACCATTTCATTTGTGGGAATTTGTACCTTAGTTTGTTTGGAGTTAGGATTAGCTTAATACCCTTTGCGGAAGGAATGCTATTCGTCCTACTTTCATGAGATTGTTCAGGTTTTTACTGGAATGGTCAAGTTTTGGCCTCTAGAATCATGACTGGAGTTTCTTGGCAGCTTTGTGCAACTTAGAATACCAAGACAACTGAAAGATAGTTCTGATGAATCTGAAGATGTGTTGCTTGTAAATATACTGTTGTAATTAGTCAATCTCATTGCTATAGTGTGTTTTGTTTCTTTTGTTGAATCTCTTTGGGTTGGTCCTTCATTCTTTGTAATTAAGACTATGTTTGATCACGAAATAGTTACACACTGTGGATCATACTTAAGTGTGTTGTTGCTTAAAATCTACGCCTTACTATGTGTTTGATTGGTCATTTTCTCTCAACTCATCACTGTACTATTGCTTGGTATATAGTTTCCCACTTCAATTGAAGGAGGAGCTAGGATTAATTCCACCTAGTTCTTTGGTAATCCTTTTCATTTCCAGATGGCCTTCAAATTGGTGAACGTGGAACATGATCATTCATTTTTGTGATAACTCCATATGCAGCTCTAACTGTACAAGCACTAACTTCCCAGAACACCATGTCTCTCTGATTTGGTACTAGCGGAGATCAAACCAGTGTTGGCTTTTTTTACACTAAGAACATCGATGTTCAATCAAGACATCGATGTTTTAATCACACTGAATATCAAACAATCCGGCCGAACGATAAGAACATCGATGTTGCTATTAGAACATCGATGTTTAAACACACTGGAGCTTCAAACAAATCGGCCGAACGATTAGAACATCGATGTTGTTATTAGAACATCAATGTTTTCAGAAAAATTTCCAGAAATTCTGCAGAAACCAAGGCTGACTTTCTTGGTTACTGTTCTATTGATTTTCTCTTAATTCACTCAATCGTTTTGTTTTAAACCACTCTGAACAATCAGAGTAATATTGAAGTGAAACACCAACGTTTTTCTTATCTTGATTTCACTTGATTACAACTGATTACAAACTACAAATATATAGGCCAGAACCAACCTATATTCCACTCAAACTTGACAGCTCACACACTTTTGCTTTAAATAGTGTGTTTGCTTTTCCTAAGATGCTCATAATGGCACAGCTCACTAAAGAAAACACACTACATATTAGGATAACATAATTGATTACAATAATCAAAAGCACTCTTTACCTAACACACTTGCACTTAAAGCACTAATTGAGTGGGCCCAAAACTTAGTGCTGCAGAATTCCAGCAGCTTGTTCATACTTCTAGCACTCCCCCATGAACAAGTTGCTCTTCAACTTCAACTTTAACTTCAACTTCAACATCAAAAAGCTCTTGAACGGTTTGAACCTGTTTCCAGTTCAGAAAATTCTTCATCCTCTTTTTCTTTTTCTTTTTCCTCGTAAAATACCTTCTCCTTTGTAGTTTGACATTTGAAGCATCAAATATATCATAGAACACCATTGATTCTTCTTCAATGAGATTGCCAGCCTTTTTCCACCCTTTGATTTTCTATTTTTTGCCATTTCCAAATATTTCCAGAATTTTGAAATCATCAAACTCATCCTCTACAACATTCTTTGTTTCAGGTGTCTGAAACATGAACTTCCAATTTTACTTTTCACTTCAATTAATCTATTGTTGGAGTAATCTTTGAACTCCAAACAAAGATCTTCACAAACAATAAATTCAACATCATCACTTTTCACAAATTCAATAGCATTTTCAAGACTATAATCTGTGAAAATCTTATCAGCCACAACATCATCATCAAAGCATTCATCAATTTCAGAGTGCTTACCAATAAACTCATCACCTTCACCATTCAAATTCAAAACAGAGCCATTTGTTACCTCTGTGTTTGAATCTTCCAGAGGATCGTCACAACGATCGTCCTCCTCCTCATTGTTCCCGGACTCATCTTCCTGAAACAAAATCACTTCATTTTTTATAAATGATTTTCTGTCCGACAAATCCAAGTCGAACTCTTTCTGTAACTTTTGGATCAACATTTTTATGGTGATTGTGTTGAGGTCAGAGCTTTGAAGAAGCTCCCTCAACCTTGCAGCAATCACCCAATCAGACACCATCATCTTCCTGAAACAAAATCACTTCATTTTTTATAAATGATTTTCTGTCCGACAAATCCAAGTCGAACTCTTTCTGTAACTTTTGGATCAACATTTTTATGGTGATTGTGTTGAGGTCAGAGCTTTGAAGAAGCTCCCTCAACCTTGCAGCAATCACCCAATCAGACACCATCATCTTATCTCTTAACAAATGAAAAAAGACGGGACCCGTAAAGAAAGATCCTGCTCCGCTACCAATTGTTGGCTTTTTTACACTAAGAACATCGATGTTCAATCAAGACATCGATGTTTTAATCACACTGAATATCAAACAATCCGGCCGAACGACAAGAACATCGATGTTGTTATTAGAACATCGATGTTTAAACACACTAGAGCTTCAAACAAATCGGCCGAACGATTAGAACATCGATGTTGCTATTAGAACATCGATGTTTTCTGGAAAATTTCCAGAAATTCTGCAGAAACCAAGGCTGACTTTCTTGGTTATTGTTCTATTGATTTTCTCTTACTTCACTCAATCATTTTGTTTTAAACCACTCTGAACAATCAGAGTAATATTGAAGTGAAACACCAATGTTTTTCTTAACTTGATTTCACTTGATTACAACTGATTACAAGACTCAATATATAGGCAGAAAATCAGCTATAACCCAACCACTCCACTCAACTTTGACAGCTCACACTTGCTTTTCCTAAGATTCCTCATAATAGCACAGCACTTAATGGAAACATACTACAACTCAGATAACATATTAAACTAACAAATGCAATAATGAAAGAACAACCACTTGCATATTCAAATCCTTCTAGAAACTGAATGTGATGGTGGAGCCAAAAGAAAACTGTTGCTGCAAATTACTGCAGCTTGTTCATATTTCCAACAACCAGAACCGGGTCTGTGATTATATATGTATATTAGGGCTTCTCATGGCAAGCTAGTCCTTTTAACTAATGGGAGTACTGTAGCGCCATCTCACCAATGATGCCACATGTCCATGTACGGTGCCAAGTTAATAATGAGTCCATCCAGCATGCCTTGAGGGATTGTTATCGAGCAAAAAGAGTCTGGCTGGGCTGTTACACCCAAGCTCAACCCAGCACTTTTTTACTCTTTTAACTTTCATGATTTGCTGCTGCTTGCTGGTATACAAGACCATTTTCGGTTCCAATCCAATTTGTTGGCTATTAAATATTGATGGTGAGGGCAGTGTACAAGACTTGCTTTGGCTAGCAACAAGGCAATGGTTTAGGGGTTTCCTACATAAATTACCCAACTGCTCGACAGCTCGAGCAAACTTGGCAGAGCTTTGGGCAATTTACGGAGACTTGCTCCTTGCACTAAACCTGCAAGGTGATCAGAATGCAATTATTGAGTAGGATAATCTTGAATTGGTGGCTGTCTGCAAAGCCGTCTTGAGAACACTCCTCTCATGCAATGCATCCGTTCCACAACTTTAAAGATCCAATCTGTACAATTTAGTGTACTATGAAGTGTAATTTATATAGTAGCTACAGACTAGCTTCTTTTTCTTTTGGTCGAAACCGGGAAGTATATTAGAAATATACGTGAGCTTGGTACATGATTAGAAGTCGGTAGCTCAGGTCGACTTCTATCTTATACAAGATACATGACAAAACATAGAAAAACTAATACATGAGGGATCCGAAACCCAGACAAAAAGGATATGAATAAACAACATGGACTGCTGGTAAAATCACGGCAAAGACCGACAGTGTAAAAACAGGAACGTGACTGGTCAGTTAGGATGAAAAACTAATACAGACTAGCTTCTTTGGCTTTAAGCTTTATTAATGAGGTTCCATCGTCATATATATAAACCAACTCTTGCATGCTGATACTCAAGCTCATGTACGTAGGACTATGATTACTTAAAGTCTTAATAATCAAATCTCTATTCACACAAAAAAAAAGAAAAAAGAAAGAAGATACAATAATCAAATAGTTTATCCATTCAATAATATGTTTGATGTTATAAATCATTTGTGTTTTAATGAAGAAAAATGGAGATGAGAAGAGGTAGAGGAGAGGAAGGAAGAATATGGCAGAGGGGAATTGAGCTTGTCTGCTCTATTTTTATTCATTCTTTCTCATAGTCGGAAATACAAGAGCCTATGGCTTTATATAGCCATGCTTGTGAAGAAAATGACATAATAGAGGTAGGTAATGACATTCACATGGGTTATTTTATAACACTCCCCCTTGAATGTCATTGTACTGTAGGTAGAATACGCCTTTTGGAATAACTGCCTCATTAAAAACCTTACCAAGAAAAACCCAGTGGGATAAAAACTTGGTGAAGGAAAAAAGAGTGCAGTGCGTATTCTACTCCCCCTCTTATTGGCCTCCCTTGATATCTTGATGTTGTTGCGGACCAATCATCCTTGTCAACTTCTAGTAACGTATGCTTTGTCCGATCACTTTTGATACAGCATTAATGTGACAATTGTAGGCGGTATTATCTGCATAATTTGTTATTGGAGCATCTCCCTCACTATCGTTTCCATGTGAATCTTGAGTATGCAACATCTTCGAATGTAGCCAAGCGCAGTCTCGACTAGCTTCTTATATAACAACAATTTCTGTATTATTGGTAGCGTTTTGTGCTTGCCATGATACTTCAGGTATCTGCTTGAGTTTTATGAGGATCGAATCAATGACTTACACCTGCAAAACAAACTATATTTTCTTCGGGTTTACAGGGTTAATATAATGTCATATCTCATTATATCCCGAAGATAAAATCATAGCCATATCTTGCCAATAGGCTTGTGGCAGAAGCTACAGGCTTCATGTTACTAGCATTTTGAAAGGGTACTTCAAGACCAATCTAAACAGCACGGCATTTGGAAGCTTCTTCTGGAGTTCCAATGATATTTAAAACACAATCATAAATATAAGCAACAATAAGTGCAACTACATAGATCATATATGCAAGAATAATTATACTTCACACACTCAAAATTTAGTTTAAACCATATAAAGATCAATTTTAACTTAATATATTCGTATATTCCTGGGAATTAGTTGCTTCAAGCAACTTCAATCCTTCAGCGATTCTCATGCATATGTCATGACTTATGGATCCTTGAAAATATAGGCTGTAATATCATCCATTTGATGCATTTCTAATTCTTTTCATATAATGCCAGACTTATCAAAATAATTGCATCCACCACAGGGGAGTTTATCTCCTCACAATTAATTCCTGGTCGTTTGGGTAAAAACTTTGTGCTACAAACCGTGCTTTACATCTCATTATCTATTTCTTTCCGCACAAATAGCCTTTTATGACCGATAGAATTTTACACCTTCTGGTGTACGGACTACAGGTCCGAAAACTTCTCGTTTCGGGCGAGTCCAATTTCTCGCTTCGGGCGAGTCCAACACAGCCTTAATTGTATTTCTATATTTTTTTTATAGCCAATTATACTGTGCCTACATTCGTCAATATAGGTTCATGATCCTCATTTCATTTAGCGCTATATTAAACAATAAATATTCCGTCGACGGTTATTTCACGTCGGTTCCATCTTATCTCTGACACTGTAATTGAGATCTCATCATGCTCATTTATTTCAGGTACCTGAGTTACTTCTGGAAATTTATCAATTGTGTCAGAGAATCAACCTCTTCTGGAGGACTTTTAATTCAAACCTCTACTGGAGGTCTTATTTTCTCACTGGGACCATCTTATCACTTTTGCTCCTTTTGCTCTATCGAGAATTTCTTTTTTTTTTTTTGGAACCGAGTATAATCTATAGATTCATTTGCATACTTACATTGTTCTTCAGGAACATCAATCTTAAACAGGAGCATTTGCAGCTGGTATATGGTCACACTTAATTTAAATGTGTATGGCAATTGCATATCAATTTTCCTGCAAATGAATCATCTTTTGAACTTCAGGTTCATACTAATTTATTCGAGGATCAAAAAACTACATATTGATAAATCATTTCAATAATCTCTTGATCCAGCTGCTTCTTTCCTCCCCCTTATGTTGGGTAAACTCTAACATCAAATTAACATACCCAACATACACAATAACATATATTTCCAATATTCTTTAAGGACCAACAAAACAATGCTGTGGTGGAGCATTTTTATACTATATAACCGATGGTCCGAAGATGAGAGATACTAAATATGTGACCATTAATCAATTAAATGGGGAGATCTTATCATATTGGCTTGATGCACTCAAGTGTTGCTGCATATAAAATACCAATTATCAAACAGTGATATTTCATCAATGGTCCTGCAATCAATTGTCAATATGGCCCAGATCACTTTGGGTTTATTTCCAATGATATACATTCTCCATTGAAGAAACATACCAGCATTATCTAGACATATAGTCTAGTAACATAAGTAGGGATATGTGCTCGCAAGTGGCATAATAAGTGCGCATTTATGCCAACTTTCGTCACACAATAAACCATCTAGTCGATGCATCGTAAAAATTACCTAGATGGTTAACACCGCGGATTTATCAGTCCGCGTTTATGTCCCTGAACTATTCTCAAACTTGCTGGTGATACTAGGCCATTCTCATCTTAGGAAGGCCGTATAATAAATTTTGCAGCAAACAAACATATGAAAAATTTATTGATTATAAAACTTCTGGTTTTTCAATCAATGATCAAAATAAATTTTGTGCATCATAATTGAACCGGGATGGCCCATCCGGTCATGCCAAACAATAAATCCATGAACCAACTTCAAGTTGGTGCCAGCTTCAGGCTGCGCAAGCTGTGTATTTAAACACTTAAAATTACTAGCTCCAGGCTAGTGCATTCCAGCTTCTGGCTGGATGTGAAGGCCTTCTCCCCGAGAGACCCACCATATTCAGGTATTGTTACATCACATCCCTCAGCCCACACCTCTTGGGTTTAATCCTTTACCGTGCTGCAGCACTAGGGATTCGAACTCGGGATGTGATGCTTTTTATCCCCCTCAAGGAGAGCACCTTCACCAACTCATCTTGTGAAGGCCCTCCCCCCGAGGGACCCACCAAATCCAGGTATTGTTACACATCCCTCAGCCCACACCTCTTGGGTTTAATCCTTTACCATGCTGCAGCACTAGGGATTCGAACTCGGGACGTGATGCTTTTTATCCCCCTCAAGGAGAGCACCTTCACCAACTCATCTGCAGTGGAAGCCCGTACCCCCAATTTAATAAAATAAAATATTAAATGAAAAAGAGTTACCAAAATACTCTTTAAAACCCGGGGTACAAGAACCGATGCTTCGGCATACAACATTTTTCCATGAAAATGTAAATTAACAACGAGATGTCATAAAAGTAAACGAGATCAACCGGCTTATCAAGAAGTAAGCCATCACGGCATCG